>CM070782.1:19745490-19987990 GCA_036346955.1 Dipus sagitta | reverse complement strand
CCAGGGCCTTCAGCCACTGTAAACGAGCTCCAGATGCATGTGCCCCTTGTGCATCTGACTTATGTAGGTCCTGGAGAATCGAACCTGGATCCTCTGGCTTTTCAGGCAAATGCCTTAACTGCTAAGCCATCTCTCCAGCCCTAAAATGTCTTCTTCTTTTTTGGTTTTTAAAGACCAGTTGAGCTGGGTGTGGTAGAAAACGCCTTTAATCCCAGCACTAGGGAGGCAGAGGTAGGAGGATCACCATGAGTTCAAGGCCACCCTAAGACTACACAGTGAACTCCAGGTCAGCCTGGGCTAGAGTGAGACCCTACCTCAAAAAAAAAACGAAAAACCAACCAAACAAACAAAAGACCAGTTGGCCAGTTGTGTGGACCAGAAATGATTGTTCACACCTGTAATCCAAACATTCAGGAAACAGAGGCAGGAGGATGGCAAGGTTGAGGCCACCTGAGCTACGGAATGAAACCTTTCCTCAAAAACAAACAGCTGACTGGAGAGACGAAACAGTGGTGAAGGCGCTTGCTTGCAAAGCCTCATGACCTGGGCTCAGTTCCCCAGTGCCCACGTAAAGCCAGATGCACAAGGTGGCGCATGCATCTCGAGTTCATTTTGCAGTGGCTGGAGGCCCTGGAGCACCCATTCTCTCCATCTGTCTTCTCTCTATCTCTTTCTGCTTGCAAATAAATAGATAAAAATATTTTCAAAACAAAAAGCATGGGCTGGGGAAATGGCTTAGTGGTTAAGGCACTTGCCTGTGAAGCCTAGGGAGTCCGGTTCGATTCCCCAGGACCTACGTAAGCCAGATAAGGGGGCACATGAGTCTGGTGTTTGTTTGTAGTGGTTAGAGGCCCTGGAATGCCCATTCTCTCTCTTGCTCTCTCTCAAATAAATAAAATATTTAAAAAGACAAAAAAGCAAAAACATGCAAAACAAAAATAATAGAAGCAATAGGAAAGCAGCCCTTGCGCAGGAAGCGCTGGCTCAGAAAGGCCGCGCGTCTGAGAGGCCGCGTGTCTGAGAGGCCGCGAGCTGCTGGGCGGGCGTTCGCACACACGGAAGCCCTTTCTCAGTTGTCCCTCCCTCCATGGCATGCTCCTGCCATTCCAGTTTGCACCCCGCATGCTCCAGTTTGTCACAGATTTTTTTTTATCCAAAACATGACACCTTATATTATTCCTAAGAGGTGTATTTTCAGCCTAGGCCAAGTGAAGCATTGTTCTTGTTCTGTGATACGTGAGTAAACAGGCTTGGGAAGCTGTAAGAATGGATTGGAGGCTACGGGATTTAAAAAAAAAAAGTATTTTTTTAAAGAATGTATCTGTGGTGCCAGGTATCATGGCACATAAGTTTCTTCCCAGCACTCGGGAGGCAGAGCTAAGAGGATTGCTGTGAGTTCGAGGCCAGCCTGGGACTACAGAGTGAATTCCAGGTCAGCCTGGCCTAGGGCAAGACCGTATCTTGAAAAAATAAATAATAAATAAATAAATAAATACATAATAAATACATACATGTGTACTGAACATGTCCAGACTTCTGTCCTATGTCATTCTTCCCTGAAACACTGTCTACCACCTTCCACAGTACTGACTGTGTGAGAGACTATAAGCCATCTAGAGACTGTTTATAAAGTCTGAGCTAGAGAGAGGGCTCAGTGGTTTAGGCACTTTCCTACAAAGCCTAACAACCCAGGTTTAATTCCCCAGTACCCATGTTAAGTCAGATGAACACTGGTCCATGTATCTGGAGTTCATTTGCAGTGGCTGGAGGCCCTGACACACCCATTCTCTCCCGCCCCCATCTCTCTCTGCTTGCAAATAAGTAAATAAAAATATTTTTAAAAAATAAAAAATAGGGACAGAGATGGCTTAGCGGTTAAGGCGTTTGCCTGTGAAGCCTAAGGACCACGGTTTGGGGCTCGATTCCCCAGGACCCACATTAGCCAGATGCACAAGGGGGCGCACGTGTCTGGAGTTCGTTTCCAATGGCTGGAGGCCCTGGCATGCCCATTCTCTCTCTCTCTCTCTCTTTTTCTATCTGCCTCTTTCTCTCTCTCTGTCACTCTCAAATAAATAAATAAAAATGAACAAAAAATATTTAAAAATAAATAAATAAATAATAGAGGCTGGAGAGATGGCTTAGTGGTTAAGGCATTTGCCTGCAAAGCCAAAGGATCCCGGTTCAACTCTCTAGGACCCACCTAAACCAGGTGCACAAGGGGGCACATGCATCTGGAATTCGTTTACAGTGGCTGGAGGCCCTGGTGTGCCCATTCTCTCTCTCTGCCTCTTTCTGTCTCTCAAATAAATAAATAAAATTTATTTAAAAATAATTAAAAATAAGAGCCAGGCATGGTGGCTCAAGCCTTTAATCTCAGCACTCAGGAGGCAGAGGTAGGAGGATCACCGTGAGTCCGAGGCCAGCCTGAGACTACGTAGTGAATTCTAAGTTAGCCTGGACCACATTGAGACCCTACCTCGAAAAACCTAAATAAAGAAATAAAGAAATAAAGTCAACCTGTTATAATTAATCTAAAATAAAAATTAATATTAATATAAACAATTAAAAATAAAGCCAGATGCGGTGGCATACACCTGCACTAGGGCAGTCAAGGCAGGAGGGTCCAGTAGTTCAAGGTCAGCTACATGGTGACTCGGAGAGCAGCCTGGGCTACATGAGACCCTGGCTCAAAACAAATAAGTCGGGCTGGAGAGATGGCTTAGGGGTTAAGCGCTTGCCTGTGAAGCCTAGGGACCCCGGTTCGAGGCTCCATTCCCCAGCACCCACGTTAGCCAGATGCACAAGGGGGCACACGCATCTGGAGTTCGTTGGCAGTGGCTGGAGGCCCTGGCGCGCCCATTCTCTTTCTCTCTATCTGCCTCTTTCTCTCTGTCTGTCATTCTCAAATAAATAAAAATAAACCAAAAAAAATTAAAAAAAAAACAAATAAGCAAACAAAAACAGTAGCAACAACAAAATAATAAAATATATGGGCACATGCGTGCTGGTTACAGGAACCACTCTGTTGTTTTCTGTAAGGGGTTCGAGCATCTGCAGAGCTTAGTGACCAGTGGGGGCGGGGGTGGACTGTGGTCCCCCGCAGAGGGACCACTGTACGCGTGGGCTCACTATGTGGCAGGGACTGCTTATATATAAATGGCGTCTATGAGAAAAGCAGGTCGGTGACTTGCAGCGGCGAGGTCAGCCCTTTCACAGTGCAAACAAGGGTGTCTTCTTCACTGATTCCATCCCCACCATGCTCCTGATCCAGTGAGAGCCCTGGGGACACTGACCCCCGCCTGGCCCCGGCGTCCTTTGCCCTCATCCTCGTCCTCATGCTGGGAGCAGACGTCCCAGGCCCTTCCACTACAGCTCGGCACACAGCCTCCAACTGCCTTGGGAAGCTCTCGGCCCAGTGCCCGGTGGCTCAGTGCGAAGGTCACTGAGGTCCCCTGAGAGTCATCACACAACGGGACACAGGAGAGTTGATCAACAAATATTCCTCGTCACAGGCCACAGGGCAGAGGAGGGTCCCAGGGCTGGGCTCAACTCCAGTCCTCACTTCTTGCAGTGTATGGCCCGTGACTGTCCCAGCCTTTGGTGTGAGAGAGGGGCTCCCCTGAAGGCCATAGGTCCCATGAAGACGACCTGTGGCTTGACCAGAACCCTCCTCGGGTCTGTGTGTGACCCCAACCTTGTGCTACTGCTCACAGTGAGGGGTACCTGAGGGAGAGGCTCTCCTGGTGTCCTCAGCCAGCTGTGAGAAGGGAGTCCCCACTGCCCGGTTCACAGCGCTGTTTGATCTACTGGTGTTTGCTTCAATGTATGTTGGTGCACACGCCTGTAATCCCAGCACTTGGCCAGGCAGAGGCAGGAGAATTGCAAGTTTGAGGGCAGCCTGGGCTACACAGTGAATTTCAGGCCAGCCTGAAATGTATATAGTTTCAAGACTCAAAAAGAAGAAAAAGACGAAAAAAGAAAGACTAAAAAAGAAAGCCAAGAGCCAGGAGTGGTGGCGCACGCCTTCAATCCCAGTACTCGGGAGGCAGAGGTAGGAGGATCACCTTGAGTTCGAGGCCACCCTGAGACTCCATAGTGAATTCCAGGTCAGCCTGGGCTAGAGTGAGACCCCACCTCGAAAAACCAAAAAACAAACAAACAAACAAAAAAACAAAAAAAAAAAAAAAAAGAAAGCCAGGCGTGATGGCTCACATCTTTAATCCCAGCATTCAGGAGGCAGACTACGGACTGAATTCCAGATCAGCCTGGGCTAGAGCAAGACCCTACCTCAAAAAAAAAAAAAAAAAAGAGTCAATTAATAAAGCTAATGCTGTTCTAGATCCTACTATTTGCTTTAAATGGGTTTGTTGGACTAGCCTGAAAATGTTATCATTTTTACCATTGTTGGTTTGTCTGGTTTTGTTGACGCAGGGTCTCATGCAGCCCAGGCTGGCTACATAACCTTGAACTCACTGTGTAGTGGAGGCTGGCCTTTGAACTCCCGATCCTTCTGCCTCCACCTGCAAATGCCGGAGTTCAGGTACGCACCACCACATCTGACTCCATTTGTAATCTCTCTGCCTCTCTCTCTCTCTTTTTTTTTTCTCTCTCTCTCTTTTTTTCAAGGTAGGGTCTCGCTCTAGCCCAGGCTGACCTGGAATTCACTATATAGTCCCAGGATGGCCTCAAACTCACGGTGATCCTCCTACCTCTGCCTCCTGAGTACTGGGATTAAAGACATGCACCACCACACCCGGTTTGTAATCTCTTCTCCTGAGGAAACGTTCTCTGGTTTAAGTATCAAACACCTCAATGGACTGTTAAATTACAACCGATTTCTTGCTGGTGCTGTGTTGTGGTTCTCTGATTGTACATTAAAGGTTTTGACAGTAGCCGGGCGTGGTGGCATACGCCTTTAATCCCAGCACTCGGGAGGTGGAGATAGGAGGATTGCTGTGAGTTTGAGGCCACACTGAGATGACATAGTGAATTCCAGGTCAGCCTGGGCTAGAGTGAGACCCTACCTCGAAACACCAAAAAAAAAAAAAAAAAAAAAAAAGGCTTTTACAGTAAAATAAGCTAATGTTAAATATTGCTTTATGCTTTAACAGAAACATTAGTTCTTGGGCTGGAGAGATGGCTTAGTGGTTAAGGTGCTTGCCTGCAAAACCGAAGGAGCCAGGTTTGACTCCCCAGGACCCACGTAGGCCAGATGTGTATGGTGTCCCATGCTTCTGGAGTTTGTTTGTGCGCCCATTCTCATTCTCTCTCTCTCTCTCTCTCTCTCTCTTTTGTTCTCTCTCTCTCAAATAAATAAATAAGAATAAAATATTTACAAAAAATATTAGTCCTTTAAAAGAAAAAAGTGAGGGCTGGAGGGACGGCCTTAGCGGTTATGGTATTTGCCTGCAAAGCCAAAGGACCCAGGCTCGATTCCCCAGGACCCACATTAGTCAGATGCACAAGGGGGCGCACGCGTCTGGAGTTCGTTTGCAATGGCTGGAGGCCCTGGTGTGCCCATTCTCTCTCTCTCTTTCTCTCTCTCTCTCCCCCCTCCTCTTTCTCTATCAAATAAATAAAAATAAAATATTTTTCAAAAAAAGAAAATGAGGGGTGGGGAGATGGCTCAGAAGTTAAAGATGCTTACTTTCCAAGTCTTCTGGCCAGGGCTCAGTTCCACAGCACCCATGAAAAGCTACTGCAAGGTGGCACATGTGCCTGTGATCCCAACACCCTACCACAATGGGAGGTAGAGCCAGGAGAATCTTAGCTCCTGGACCAGCGAGTCTAACTTTCATTTGCAGTCTAGCCATTCATCTGCAGCTGAAAGGAGAGATGGTTTAGTGGTTAAGGCACTTGCCAGCAAAGCCTAAGGACCTAGGTTCAATTTCCCAGGACCTATGTTGTGGCGGTTTGACTCATGTGTCCCCCATAAACTTAGTTGTTCTGAATGCTAGGTTCCCAGGTGATGGAGATTAGGGAATTAATGCCTCCTGGAGGGAGTGTATTGTTGGGGGCAGGCTTATGGGTGTTATAGCCAGTTTCCCCTTGCCAGTGTTTGGTACACTCTCCTGTTGCTATGGTCCACTTTATGTTGGCCAGGGGTGATATCCACCCTCTGCTCATGCCATCATTTTCCCTTGCCATCGTGAAGCTTCCCCTTGAGCCTGTAAGCCAAAAGAAACCTCTTTTGCCCACAAGCTGCTCTTGGTTTGGTGATCTCTACCAGCAATGTGAATGTGACTGCCACAGTAAAGTTGTACCAGGAGTGGGGTTTCTGCAAGACACATGACTGTGTGGCTTTGGCCTTTTTGGAGCTGATTTTCAAGAGGAATGTGGAAGGATTTTGGCCTAAGAGATGCCTTGCAGTGCTGTAAATACAGCTTAATGGACTATTCTGGTCAGAGTTGAAAGACCTGAATGCAGTAAGAACTATGGACTGTGAGGTTTGGCTTATCGGGGTGAGAAAGAGCTTTGCTTGGACTGGGCTAGCAGTTTGTGTGAAGCTTGCTGTTATGCCTGGATCCTGAGAAGTTTTGCAGGGTTGCTCTTCATAGAAATGATCTGGTGTGAGCAGAGGGATACAGTACAGAAAAAATGAAATCATTGGGCCAAAATTGCTGCCCATTCACCTGCAAATTGTTTGAGAGACTACAACCATTGAGATTGGGCCAGCTGACCTGCACTGAGGCAATAGGAAGAATTTAGACTCTTTTGAAGGGGCCTGAGTGCTCAAGGAGTGTCCTGTTCTTCAAAGTCTGCTTTATTCCCCCCCTGGATTAACAAATTGGCACCCTACCTGGTCTTGTGGAGTATAAGAAATGCAGAAAAGAGAGGGCCATTGAGTTTGCAACACAGTCTTGTGTTTTGGAAACGCCCATGGGCAAAGTGAAGCAGGTTTGCTGGTTGCCTGCATGAGACCCCATGGGGCCATGAAGATGAACTGTGGGTTGCAGTGGAGACCCAGTGGAGACGCCGGGACCATGAGATGGCTACTAAGGAAAGCTGCCAGCCCCAATGAAGTTTTCCAGGACTGTTAGTAGCCTGGCTAGTGGGGTGGAATTGGAATGTCAGAAACTTGTCACTGGTTAGAATTATCAGACTTGGAGATTTGTCACTGGCTAGAGAGTTGTTGGACTTGGAGTTACAGAGTTTGATGTTTGCCCTGGGTTGTTTTAAATCTTGTATTTGTTGAATATTTCTTTGCTATGCCCAATGCCATCTTTTGTAGTGTGAATGTTTATTCTGTGCCATCATGGGTTTTGGGGGGATTTTTTTGGTATTATGGTTCAGTTAAAAGACCTTGGACTATGGGGCAGTATGAACATCATTGGAACTGATAAAAACTATGGGGACTTTTAAAGTTGGACTGGATGCATTGTGTTTTATATCATGTATGGATATCAGTTTATGGGGGCCAGGGGCAGAATGTGGTGGTTTGATTCAGGTGTCCCCCATAAACCTAGGTGTTCTGAATGCTAGATTCCCAGCTGATGGAGATTTGGGAATTAACGCCTCCTGGAGGAAGTGTATTGTTGGGAGCGGGCTTATGGGTGTTATAGCCAGTTTCCCCATGCCAGTGTTTGGCACACTCTCCTGTTCCTATTGTCCCACCTTATGATGGCCAGGGGGTGATGTCCACCCTCTGCTCATGCCATTGTTTTCCCCTCCATTGTGGAGCTTCCCCCTCGAGTCTGTAAGCCAAAATAAACCTCTTTTTCCCACAAGCTGCTCTTGGTTGGGTGATTTCTACCAGTAATGCGAACCTGACTGCAACACAGTTAGATGTACAATGCAGTGCATGCATCTGGAGTTTGTTTGTAGTAGCTGGAGACCCCAGTGCTCCCGTTCCCCCCCCCACACACACACCCCCACCCTCAAATAAATAAATAAAATTTAAAAAAAGAGAAAGTGAGCTGGGCGTGGTGACACACGCCTTTAATCCCGCACTTGGGAGGTTGAGCTAGGAGGATTGCTGTGAGTTCAAGGCCACCCTGAGACTACATTGTGAATTACAGGTCAGCCTGGGCTGGAGTAAGACCCTACACTACCTTGAAAAACCAAGAGAGAGAGAGAGAGAGAGAGAGAGAGAGAGAAGGAACACATACACCTCAAAGTTGTCCTCTGACCTCCATATACATACCTACACACACACATGCGCACACACATAAATACATAAATACATAAATAAATAATTTTGAAAAAGATTAACTGGCCATGGTGACACATCCCTGTAATCCCAGCATTTGGGAGGAGGAGGCAGAAGGATCAGAATTCTGTGCAAGGCCACCTTTAAGTTGGAGGCCAGTCTGGCCTACATAAGACTGTTTAAAAAAAAAAAATCTGAAGTAAATAAGTAGATAGATGATAGAGAGATATAGTTAGATGATAGATAAATAATAGATGATGGATGGATGAATAGATAGATAGATAGATAGATGAGCTCTGTGTTAGTATTTGTGGACAGGACCTGAATGTCAAGACAGTCTTACATGGGAACCCTTGTAGTAAGGGGTCTTTGGTAAGCAGGGATCAGGGTGAACTCAGGAGACCAAGGTGAGGGGCCATCAAGGCAGCCAAGGCGAGAATCACCTGCCTGGCCACATAGCTGAGAACTTACAGAGAAAATGAATGTTATTTGTGACATAAGTAACTTATTTGCAAGTTCATGTCTTCATTTCTACTCATCCATCCTCCAGAGATACAAGCACACAGTTTTGCCTTCACAGCATGATTTGCAGCCAACAAAAAAATGGAAGGGCAGCCTGGCGTGGTGACACACACCTTTAATCCAGCACTTGGGAGGCAGAGGTAGAGGATTGCTGTGTGTTTGAGGCCAGCCTATGAACACACAGTAAATTCTAGGTCAGCCTGGGTTACAGTGAGACTTTACCTCAAAAAACCAAAAGAGAAAACTAGCAACATCTACTTCCATCAGCTGATTTGTGAAATCAACTTTAGTGTGGAACATTACACGGGAGGTGGGGAAACAGGTAAATGAACTGAAATGGAAAAATGTCTGTCATATATTATTAATTTTTTTAAAAAAACAACTTACCAGAAAATGGGATTTTTAAAAAAATGCTTTCTTTCTTTTTTTTTTAAATAAAAATGAAGAAAGTGAATCACTGTTATTTCTTCTGGGAAGAGATTATACAGTATGCGAGACAATTTTGACTGTCTTCTGTTTACTTTTTCCTTTGTACTTTTACAATGATCTCTTACTGTTTTCATAGTAAAACCAAGAAGGCAAAATTATATACATAATAAAAACCCAACTTCTCGGCAGGGCGAGGTGTGGGCTGAGCAGATACCCAATAGGGGTATGATCAAGGGCTAGGTGGCTTCGAGTGGGAGGTGACCAGGATTCCTTCATGTCTGTCCTCCCAGGAGTGGCTGGTTGGAAGGTGCTGGAACATTCTGTGGGTTCTGGTGATCACAGCAGTGTGGGACATGGCTCTACCCTGGTGCAAGGTCCTCCTCGGCTCCTAGCCGAGCTCTCAGTAGCCTCTTCTGTCTTCTGTCTCCTGGCCCCTGGTTTAGCTTTTCCCATCAGCTCAGACATAAAGCCTTTGTGATAAAATAGCTATTTCTGGGCTGGAGAGATGGCTTAGCGGTGAAGGTGCTTGCCTGTGAAGCCTAAGGACCCAGGTTTGATTCCCTAGTACCCTTGTAAGCCAGATACACAAGATGGCGTATGGGGATGGAGTTCATCGCAGTGGCTGAAGGCCTTGGTACACCCATTCTCCCTCTCTCCCTCCCTTTCTTAAAAATATAGAACATAAGCCGGGAGTGGTGGTGCATGCCTTTAATCCCAGCACTCGGGAGGCAGAGGTAGGTTTGCCATGAGTTCAAGGCCACCCTGAGACTACATAGTTAGTTCCAGGTCAGCCTGTGCTAGAGTGAGACCCTACCTCTGGAAAAAAACAAAAAACAAACAAAAACGATGGCTTAGCAGTTAAGGCACATGCCTGCAAAGCCTAAGGACCCAGGTTCAATTCTCCACGTCTCACGTAAGCCAGATGCACATGGTGATGCATGTGTCTGGAGTTTGTTTGCAGTGGCTGGAGGTCCTGGCATGCCCATTCTCTGTGTGTGTGTCTCTAATAAATAAATAAATGAAAATAATTCTTTAAAAAAGAGAGAGAAAGAGAATACATAGTGAGTTCCAGGTTAGCTTGGGCTAGAGTGAAACCCTACCTTGAATCAGAAAAAGGGGGGTGGGCTGGAGAGATTGTTTAGCAGTTAAGGCATTTACTTGTGAAGCCAAAGGACCCAGGTTTGATTCCCCAGTACCCATATAAGCCAGATGCACAAGGTGAAGCATGTGTCTGGAGTTCGTGTACAGTGGCTATAGACCCTGGCATGCTCATTCTCTCTCTGCCTCTCTTCTTTATCTCTTTCTCTCTCTTTCTGCTTGCAAATAAATAAAATAAAATAAACAATCTAAAAAAACCAAAAATTTATTTTATTTTACTTACAAACAGAGAGAGGGGAGAGCAAATGGGTGCACCAGGGCCTCTAGCCACTGCACACCAACTCCAGATGCATGTGTCACTTTGTGCATCTGGTTTTATGTGGGTACTGGGGAACCAAACCCAGGTCATCAGATCTTTTCAGGCAAGCGCCTTAACCGCTGAGCAATCTCTCCAGCCTGATCCTGCAGCTTTGAGCCCCACACTGTGAAGTTGGTTTGGCACAAAGCTAGTGACACCTTTGCCTCCCTGTCAGAGCCCTAGGCAAACAGTGCCTGGCTTGGTATTTGAAACAGCAGCCGTGTGAGGTGAGGTAAGAAGACCCAATACCCTAGTGAAACAGCTTAAAGAGAGGAACTACTTACTTGACTCACAGTTTCAGAGGGATCAGCCCATCATAGTGGGAGGGTGTGGTAGAATAGAAGAGTTTTTGTGGTGGCCAGCAAGCAGAAAAAAAGAGAACACAAGGACTGGAGAGATGGCTTAATGGTTAAGGTACTTACCTACAAAGCCTAAGGAGCCAAGTTTGATTCCCCAATACCCATGTAAAGCCAGATGCACAAGGTGGCGCATGTGTCTGGAATTCATTTGCAGTGTAGCTAGAGGCCCTGGAGTGCCCATTCTTTCTCCCTCCCTCTCTCTTTCTCTCCCCCTTCTCTCTGTCTTTCTTTCCCTCTATCTAATTGCTTCTCTCTCTCTCTCTCTCTCTCATAAATAAATAATAAAAATATTTTTAAAACATAAGGGGGGCTGGAGAGATGGCTTAGTGGTTAAAGCATTTGCCTGCAAGGCCTAAGGCCCCAGGTTCAACTCTCCATTATCCATGCAAAACTAGCTGCACAAGGTGTCGCATGCATCTGGAGTTTGATTGTAGTGGCTAGAGGCCCTGGCATGTCCATTCTCTCGATCTGCCTCTTTCTCTCTCTCTAATGAGTAAATAAATAAAATAATTTTAAAAGAAAAAATAAAGAAGGGGGCTGGAGAAATGGCTTAGTGGTTAAGGCACTTGCCTGCAAAGCCTAAGGACCCAGGTTCGATGCTCCATGTCCCACGTAAGCCAGATGCACATGGTGGCACATGTGTCTGGAGTTTGTTTGCAGTGGCTAGAGGCCCTGGCGTGCCCATTCTCTCTCTCTCTCTCTCTCCCCCCCACCCCTCTCTCTGTCATAAATAAATAAATAAATAAATATCTTTAATAAAAATAAAAAATTGGGTATGGTGGTGCATGCCTTTAATCCCAGGACTGAGGAGGGAGAGGTAGGATGATCACTGTGAACTTGAGGCCACCCTGAGACTCCATAGTGAATTCTAGGTCAGCCTGGGCTACAGTGAAACCCTACCTCGAAAAACCAAAAATAAATAAATAAATTAATTAATAATAAATAAATAAAAAAAATAAAGAAGGGCTGGAGAGATGGCTTAGTGGTTAAGGGGTTAGCCTGCAAAGCCAAAGGACCCAGGTTCAATTCCCCAGTACCCATGTAAGCCAGATGCACAAGAGGGTGTATGTGTCTCGAGTTCCTTTGCAGTGGCTGGAGACCCTGGCGTGCCCATTCTCTCTCTCTCTGCCTCTTTCTCTATCTCTCAAATAAAATGAAATACCCGAGATAATCAATTTACAAAGAGAAAAGTTTCCAGTCCGTGATCAGGTAACACCACTGCTTTGGAGAAAGAGTGCATGTTGGGGCAAAACCACTCGCTTCACCACGAGCCAGGCTGCAAGAGGGTGAGGAGAGAGCTAAGGCCCCACGATTCCCTTTGAGGGTGCCCAGGAACCAAAAATCCTACAAAGCTCCCCCACGGTTCCATTGTCTCCCCACAGTGCCGCCCTGGAGCCCAAACCAGAGCCCAGGCCTTGGCCAAGGTCACAGAGCAAGCCAGGGGAGCCAGACTTCCTACCCCAGCCCTCTCCCCTGCCTTTCAGGACAGTCATCTACCCTAGAGGAACCTGGGAAGGAAGAATAGATTCTTCAGCACCCATCAGACCACAGCACCCAAAGGTGAGTTCTCAAAAGACAAGGTTTGCTTTGTTGGGGTTTATTTTCTCAGCTCGTGGTCCAGCACAGAGCATTCTGGGAGCTCTGAACCCATGATAGGACGCATTCCCATCTCCTTACCCTGCTCTATTCCTTGGAGAGGCCCAGGATTGTGGGAATGGGATCTGCTGAGTGTGGGAAGATGTTTGCTTGGAGGCCTAAGGTTTTATGGGAATTCTCTCATCTCTGGGGACCCACAGAGGTCCTCTCAGAGCCCCTCATATACGTGCTGCTGAACCTAGATGAAGGTTTGTGATGGGAACATCCAAACCCAAGCATTTCCTCTTCCATCCCATGCCCTCCACTGAACCTTGACCACAAACCTAAACGCTACCAAGAAATAGCCTCTGGAGATAAAGCCTTATCAACGATTATTATTGAGAACATCCCCTACATCGGGACTGATGGGTCTCGTGTCCTTGCGCTATCTGTTTCACGCGTGGGAAAACTGCGCCTCAAAGCCGCCCCAGGTGGTTTAACCCAAGCAGGCAGCTGGGAAGCAGGAGAGGTGGAGTTTGAACGCAGCTCTGTCTGATTTGAGAGCTTTGGTTTTCCTGGCTGGGGAGGCTCCTCAGTGGAGGAGACAGCACTTGCTTGCACACGCAGGAGGACCTGAGTTTGGATCCCCAGAACTCATGGAAAGCAGGATACAGGGCTAATTCAGGCCTGGAGAGGTGGCTCAGTGGTTAAAGGCACTCGTTTACAAAGCCTGATGGTCTGGGTTGGAATTCCCCAGTACCCAGATGCACGAAGTGGTGCATGCGTCTGAAGTTTGTTTGCAGTGGCAGGAATCCCTGTTGCGCTCATTCTTATTCTCGTTCTCCCTCCCTCCTTCCCTCTCTCTCTTTCTCTCTCTCCCCTCTTGCAAATAAATAATAAAAAAGAAAATAGCCAGGGCTGGGCTTGGTAGCATAAGCCTTTAATCCCAGCACTCTGGAGGCAGAGGTAGAAGGATTGCTGTGAGTGTGAGGCCAGCCTGAGACCACATAGTGATTTCCAGGTCAGCCTGGGCTAGAACGAGACCCTACTTTGAAAAACCAAAAAGAACAAAAGAAACAGCCAGGCGTAGTGACTCAAGCCTTTAATCCCAGCACTCAGAGGAGGCAGAAACTAGGAGAAATGCTATGAGTTTGAGGCCAGCCTGAAACTGTATAGTGAATTCCAGGTCAGCCTGGACTAGAACAAGACCCTCCCTCAGAAATACTTAAAAATAAATAGAAAGACTGGTTCTCCTACAGATAAACCAGGTGACGATGACGCAGAATGCCTAATGTGGTGGCACACTAAGGAGGCTGAGGGTCATGAGTTCAAAGCCAGCCTAAGCTATGTAACAAGAACCTGTCAGAAAGGAAGGAAGAAGGAAGCCAGGCATGATGGCACACGTCTTTAATCCCAGCACTCAGAAGGCAGAGGTAGGAGGATCACTGTGAGTTCGAGGCCACCCTGAGATTACATAGTGACTTCTGGGTCAGCCTGGGCTAGAGTGAAACCCTACCTCAAAAAAAAAAAAAAAAAGAAAAGAAAAAAGAAAAGAAAGGGGGTGGGGAGGCCTAGAGAAATGGATTAGCAGTTAAGGCACTTGCCTAAAAAGCTCAAGGACCCAGGTTTGATTCCCCAGGACCCACATAAGCCAGATGTAGAGGCTGAAGGCCCTGGTTTGCCCATTCTATCTGTCTCTCTCCCTCTCTCTCAAATAAAGTAAATAAATAAAAATAAAGTATTTAATACAAAAGAAAAAAAAAAGAAAGAAGGGAAGGAGGAAGGCCAGATCCCAACCATAGTCACATTTCTTATTTATTTCAGAAAGATAGAGAAAGAGAGAGAGATTGAGAAACACAGAGAGAATGGGCACGCCTGGGCCTCGAGTCACTGCAAACAAACTCCAAACACATGAGCCACCTTTGTGCATTTGGCTTACATGGGTCCTGGGGAATTGAACCTGGGTCCTTAGGTTTATCAGGCAAGCACCTCAACCACTAAACCATTTCTCCAGTCCCAAAGCTTTTTTTGTTGTTTTGTTTTGTTTTGTTGAGGTAGGGCCTCCCTCTAGCTCATGCTTGACCTGGAATTCATTATGTAGTTTTAGGCTGGCCTCGGACTCACAGCGATCCTCCTACCTCTGCCTCCCGAGTGCTGGGATTAAAGGCGTGTGCCACCACGCCCTGCAAAAGTGATTATATTATTGATATCTGTATGTGCCTCTTAAGGATCAATTTTGGAACATTAAAAAAAAAAAAAAACCTAACTCAGAAAAAAGTGGGCTTCACTTGTTCATGTGTCTGACAAAAAGAAAACAAAAAAATAAAACAACGATGACCAAACAATTTGGAAGCTCTAGAGTCCATTAACTCACTTCCGCCCTTCTCCAGCCTGCCTCATTCTGATGCAATTTAGCTCGATTGTTCTGGCGCCTCCTGACAGAAAGTAATTTGTCCTTCTAGGACTAGAGACCCAGGGGCAGGAAGAGATCTGATTGGTTAGACTTGCCCCCCACCCCCGGAGCCAATCGCTGAAGTCCAGAGATAGGAAGCTTTGATTGGTCACCTAGTGATCACGTGGTCCCTCTCTGGCTGTCCCTCAGTGGTGTGAGGACCTGGGTTCAATCCCAGCTCAGCAACATTGTCCTGCCTCTCTCTGGGCATGGTAGCCTACGTCTGTGATCCCAGCATTTTGGAAGCTGAGGCAGGAGGATTATTGAGGGTTTGAAGTCATCCTGAGCTGCATAGTACCAGGCTAGCCAGGGACTGTTTACTCTGTAGAGTGGGATCTCTTCTCAAAGAAAAAAAAAGTAATAAATAAATGAATAGATAGGTGGATGGATGTATGGAAGGATGGTTAGACAGATAGGTAGGCCGATAGACGAGAGATAGATGGACAGAGGATAGGTGGAGAGAGTGTGGCTATATAATTACAGGCCAGCCGAGGACTGTGTACTTTGTACACTGAGATCTTTCCTCAACAACAACAAAAAACAAAACAGACAACAAGAAAAAAAAAAAACACAACAAAGTCATAATGAATAAATAAGTAGATAGATGGATGGATAGATCGACGGTAGACAGATAAGGAATGGATCTATGGGTGGAAAGAATGTGTAATTCGATTAAATTCAGGTTCTGCCTGGTCAGTCAAGTAAACTTGGGGCATTAGCGTCTGTGAGCAAAGGAAGGCTTGATGGTGTAGGTCGTGGTCAGCGGATTCTCCCAGAAAGGATGGCTAGCTGGGGGACTGTGGCAGTGGAAGAGCATTGCCACCAGGGGGCAGCAGAGCTCCAGCAGACTCTGCGGGCCCCGCAGCTTCCAGACCTTATGGCCTGGCTCTCTGCAGACCTCAAAGGTCTGACCGGCCTGGCAGTTTGTGTGGTTTGATCATAGACAGAAGGAAATTGCAGGCGCCTCTTGGTTTAAGCAAAGCTAATTGTTCGAGAGGCCCAGACGCCTGGAATCAGATAAAGCCAGCTGTGTGACTTTGTTTGAGCCCCTCATCCTTAAAATATAGATAATGACGGTTGTTGGGGGGGGGGGTTACAGCACTGTTGTAAAAATTAGATGAGCTCATGCAAAAACAAGGACCAAGAACATCTGATTTTTTTTTTTCCATTGAAAGTTTCTTTTATAAAGGACTTGTGCTGAGGAGATAGAGGCCTCAGTGGTTAAAGGTGCTTGCTTGCAAGCCCTCCAACCAGAGTTCTATCCTCAGAACCCAGGCGAAGCCTGACCCGGAGGTCTGAAGCAACATGCATCTGTGAGCCCAACAAAGTCCTGCTGCCATGGCGGCGTAGCCAGGAGAGTGTGGAAGCCAGCAGGAAAACAAGAGAAGCTGCCTCTAAACACAGTGGAGCCCGGTGTGGTGGCGCTCGCCTTTAATCCCAGCATTTGGGAGGCAGAGGTAGGAGGAGCGCTGTGAGTTCGAGGCCAGCCTGAAACTACATAGTGAATTCCAGGTCAGTCTGGGCTAGAGCGAGACCCTACCTTTAAAAAAGAAAAACCCAAACAAGCAAAAAACAGACAAACAAAAGATGGCGCAAGAGGAGACGCGCCCACAGGTTGTCCTCTGACCCCCACACACATGCTGTGACATGCACACCCACCCACGTGTACATGATACATATGTACACACACAGGCACATGTGCACACAAACAAATGAATAATACAAAATACCTTTCTGGGGAGGAAGTTTCTAGGTAGAGTCTCACTCTAGCCCAGGCTGACCTGGAGTTCACTATGTAGTCTCAGG
This sequence comes from Dipus sagitta, assembly GCA_036346955.1. Classification (NCBI taxonomy): domain Eukaryota; kingdom Metazoa; phylum Chordata; class Mammalia; order Rodentia; family Dipodidae; genus Dipus; species Dipus sagitta. The sequence goes on along the minus strand of CM070782.1, from coordinate 19,971,242 downwards.
GTGGCCTCGAACTTACTGTGATCCTCCTCCCTCTGCCTCCCGAGTGCTGGGATTAAAGGTGTGCACCACCACACCCAGACAAAATACATTAAAAGAAATTTTTTTTGTTTATTTTTATTTATTTATTTGAGAATGACAGACAGACAGAGAGAGAATGGGCGCGCCAGGGCCTCCAGCCACTGCAAACTAACTCCAGATGCATGCGGCCCCTTGTGCATCTGGCTAACATGGGTCCTGGGGAATCAAGCCTTGAACCAGGGTCCTTACGCTTCACAGGCAAGCGCTTAACCGCTAAGCCATCTCTCCAGCCCCCCCCCAATATTTTTATTATTATTTATTTGCAAGGAGAGAGAAAGAGAGAAGATGGGCATGCCAGGGCCTCTTGCCACTGCAAACAAATCCCAGATGCATGCCCCCCCCACTTTGTGTATCTGCTTTATGTGGGTAATGGGGAATTACCTGGGTCATCAGGCTTTGCACATAAGAGCAGACTTTAACCATTGAGCCATCTCTCCAGCCACAAAAATATTTTTCCAAGGACTTGTTTATGGCAAAGAATTTATTGAGAGGTATAATCAAAGACCTACACACAAATGATAACTGTGGAACTATTTATAATAGTGGGGGAAAATGAAAAACTTATAAGTCCAACAATAGGAAGCAACCAACCACATGGAATTGATGAAGCTAAGCAGTTTCCGTGTAGGAAATGCTAAGCTTGTGGCAGGTAGCTTTTACATTGGCATGAAGATAAAAGCAGTAATTACTTCAGTGTTTTGGAAACAGTCTCCCTTTTAGCCCAGACTGGCCTCAAACTTGAGTTTCTTCTGCCTCAGCCTCCATCATGTGGGATAGCAGATGTGTGCCACCATGCCTGGCTGAGTAATTTATTATTGAACACCAAAGAAATGAGGGCTGGAGAGATGGCTCAGAGTTAAAGGTGCTGCTTGCAGAGCCCAACCGCCCTGGGTTCGATTCCCCAGTACCCACATAAGTACAGATGCACAAAGTGTCGTAGGCATCTGGAGTTACATACAGTGGCAAGAGGCCTTAGTGTGTTCATGCCCTCTCTCTCTCTTTCTCTCTCTCTCTCTCTCTCTCTCCATCCCCCTCCCCCTCCCCTCTTTTTCTGCTTGCAGATAAATATATAAAAATATTTTAGGGGCTGGAGAGACAGCTTAGCAGTTAAGGCACTTGCTTGCAAAGCCAAAGGACCCAATTCAATTCCCCAGATGCACAAGGTGGCACATGCGTCTAGAGTTTGTTTGCAGTGGTTTGGAGGCCCTGGCATGCCCATTGTCTCTCTCTCTCTCTCTCTCTCTCTCTCTCTCTCTACCTGCATCTCTCTATATACCAAATAAATAAATAAATAAACTTTGCTTATTAAAAGAATATTTTAAATAAATAAATGAATGCAATGGGCCAGCAACATACATTTAAAGTCACCGATGCATGTTAGTGTGCCACTGCTCATCCATGATGTCAATTCTTACAGACTTCTGTAGGAAATGTATCGGATATAAACATCTAAATGGTGGTTATCTTGGGTGGTGGAATTTTGCATGCACCACATACTTTCAGCTTTCTTTGCTATTATTGTTGCTGTTGTTTTGAGACAGTCTTGCTCAGTAGCCCAGGCTTGTCTTAAACTCTTCATCCCCCTGCCTCGGTCTTCTGAGGCCTGAGGGATTATAGGTGTGTATCACCATACCTGGCTGTGGTGGTTCTTCTTACGAAACTATTAGAAAGTAAGTTGAGCCAGGCATGATGGCGCACGCCTTTAATCCCAGCACTTGGGAGGCAGAGGTAGGAGGATCGCTGTGAGTTCAAGGCCACCCTGAGACTACATAGTGAATTCCAGGTCAGCCTGGGCTAGAGCAAGACCCTACTTTGAAAAACAAAAACAAACAAACAAAAAGAATTCTGCGATTGATTGGTTGATTTTTGATCCTGAAGTCATGAAACTCATCTCTACAATCAGAAAGGACCATTAGGGCCGGGTGTGGTGGTGCATACCTTTAATCCCTTGAGAGGCAGAGGTAGGAGGATCGCCGTGAGTTTGAGGCCACCCTGAGACTACATAGTGAATTCTAGGTCAGCCTGGGTTAGAGCGAGACCCTACCTTAAAAAAAAAAAAAAAAAAAAAAAAAAAGGCCATTAGGGTTTTTATAATTGAGAAAATAACCAACTGCAATCAAGACCCTGGATCAGTCCTCCACTGTTGAGGCCAAAGAGAATGCTTGCCTAGCATGTACCAGGACCTGGGCTCCATTCCCAGCACTGCCAGGATAGAGTAAAAAGTCAAAGCCAGACAGGGTGGCACACGCCTGTAATTCTAGCACTTGGGAGGCAGAGGCATGAGGATCACAAATTCAAGGTTAGCCTGGGCTACATATCAAATAATACAATCCAGTACAAACCAAGCCTGTTCTTCACCAGTCCCCCGCCCCCATCACCACAAAGGACAGTGGCTCTGCTCCCTCCTTGGGCTGCTGGGGATACAGGGGTTCTCAGCTGGGAATTTTCTGCTGAGATGTTGCAGGAGCCAAGTTTCACCACCCTCACCATGATAGGCATCAGAGACAGGAGACCACCGGACTGTCTGCTTTCATCTCCTTCATCTCTGTATTCATCTGCTTTGCAGGTAGCAGACACAGCCCTGAAGGAGTGTGTGATTATGTACTGGAAGGCAACTCTCCTCCTCTTCTTCCTCCTCCTCCTCCTCCGCACCCCCTTCCACCTCCTCTTCCTCTCTTTCTTCTCTCTAATGTGCTTTTTTGGAGAGATTGAGATCAGCTGTAGAAGAATGTCCCCAGTGGCTCCAGTTCTTAGGCCAGAGACCAAGAGTCCAGGCACGGTGACCACATCAGAGGCTAGCGTGCCACTGTGTGGCAAAGTTGAATGTCTTTGCACCCTATGACCCAGCAACCCTGCTCCTAGACTGATTCCCCAGAGATACGTGGAGCACATGCGCCCAAAGACAGGGACTAGCCAAGAACGTTGTCTTGGTGTCACTTGCAAGAGAGCTGCCAACCAGAGACAGTTCAAACACCCAGTACTAGTAGGACGGAGGAACGATGCCATGTACTCTACTCAGCAATGCCAACAGACAGCTACAGCCAGCCGCCCCAACACAGAAGACTAGCAAGTGGGATGTTGGCAGGAAGATTCCAGTCCCCAAAGAGGCAGAGAGCAGGATTCCGTGTATAAAGTTCAGAAGCAACAGAGTCATATCGGAGCAGCCTTCCAGGAGGGTTAAAACTATAAAGAGGAGCTGGGCGTGGTGGCGCACACTTTTAATCCCAGCACTCAGGAGGCAGAGGTGGGAGGATCACCGTGAGTTCAAGGCCACCCTGAGACTGACTACATAGTGAATTCCAGGTCAGCCTGGGCTATAGCAAGACCCTATCTCAAAACAAAACAAAACAAAACAAAACAAAAACTATAGGACTGGAGAGATGGCTTAGCGGTTAAGCGCTTGCCTGTGAAGCCTAAGGACCCTGGTTCAAGGCTTGATTCCCCAGGACCCACATTAGCCAAATGCACAAGGGGGTGCACGCATCTGGAGTTCGATTGCAATGGCCGGAGGCTCTGGCATGCCCATTCCCTCTCTCTTTCTCTCTCTTTCTCTCTCTCTGCCTCTTTCTCTGTCTGTTGCTCTCAAATAAATAAATAAAATTAAAATAAAAAACTATAAAGAGGGCCTGGAGAGATGGCTCAGTGGTTAAAAGAACTTGCTTGCAAAGTCTGGCAGCCCAGGTTCAATTCCCCAGCACCCACGTGAAGCCAGATGCACAAAGTAGAGTTCATTTGAGCTGGCAAGAGGCCCAAGTGCACCCATATTCATTCTCCCTTGCGCGAGCATGTGTGCTCACTCTGCCTCTTTCTGCCTATGAAATAAATCAATAAAATAAATCAATAAAAATATATAGGAAGAGGATTCAGTGGCCGAGGGATAGGTAAGGGGAGAAAGAGAAAGTGAAGGGAGAGGATTACGATATATTGTATGGAGGTTGTCAATAAAATGTTTAAAAAAAAAAAAATACCTGGCTTGGTGGCACACACCTTTAATCCCAGCATTCAGGAGGCAGAGGTAGAAGGATCATTGGGGGTTGGAGGCTACCTTGAGACTACATAGTGAATTCCAGGTCAACCTGACCTGGAGTGAGACCCTACCTCAGGAAAAAAAAAGAAAGAAAGAAAAGAAAGAAAGAAAGAAAGAAAGAAAGAAAGAAAGAAAGAAGCCGGGCATGGTGGCACATGCCTTTAATCCCAGCACTCGGGAGGCAGAGGTAGGAGGAGCACTGTGACTTTGAGGCCACCCTGAGATTATAGAGTAAATTCCAGGTCAGCCTGAGCTAGAGTGAAACCCTATCTTGAAAAACCAAAAAAACAAAAAAAAAGAAAGAAAGAAAGAAAGAAAGAAAGAAAGGGAAAAAAACGAAGAAGAAGAGGAGGAGGAGGAGGAAAAGGAAAAAGAGGAAGGGGGAGAGTAAGGGAGGGAGAAGGAGGGAGTAAGGGGAAGAACAAGGAGAAGGAGTAAAAGAAAGGGTGTGATGACCCCCTAAAGTTACAGCAGTGGTTCCTTGAGGCAGAAGGGGGACATGGGGGCTGCTGACATTGACCTTGTTAGTGATGGTGGAACTGAAGGGCATCTTACGCATTGAACCCGAAGCAGCCACTGGAGAAATTTCTGGAAGGACTGTGAGAAGTGAGCTCCATACATCTTACAGGATAGAACTCCAATGTTCTTTTTGTTTGTTTGTTTTTTTGTTTTTTTGAGGTAGGGTCTCACTCTAGCTCAGGCTGACCTGGAATTCACTATGTAGTCTCAGGGTGGCCTCGAACTCATGGCGATCCTCCTACCTCTGCCTCCTGAGTGCTGGGATTAAAGGCGTGCGCCACCACACCCGGCCAGTGTTCTTTAAAAAAAAAAAAAAAAAAAAAAAAAAGTATTATTGATCTGCAAGGAGAGAGAGCCCATTGTAAACTCCAGATGCATGAGCTGCTTTGTGTATCTGGCTTTACGTGAATAGTAAGGAATCAAACTAAGGTTGTTAGACTTTGCAGGCAAGCAAGTACCTTTACCACTAAGCCATCTCTCCAGCCCTCCAGTGCTAATGGTTTTTTTGTTGTTGTTGTTTTTTCAAGGTAGGTTCTCACTTTGGTCCAGAGCTCAGGCTAACCCTGGAATTCACTATGAAGTCTCAGGGTGACCTTGAACTCACAACGATCTTCCTACTTCTGCCTCCCCAGTGCTGGCATTAAAGGCATGTGCCACCCCACCCTGCTCCAGTGTTCTTTTGAGTTATTCAGTAGCCATCCCTGGGCTGCCACTGGGCGCAGGCTACGCTGAGAGCTCAGGTTATGCTCATGAGCGGAGCGAACTGCTGTCCTCATAGAGCTTACAGTCTAGAGAGGAGACAAGTCACCAGGCATCTCGTCACCCAATAACTTTGTTTTCTCTGTTTACCTGCTATATTTATTTTTATTTTTTTAAGACAGGATTGCAGGTAGCCCAGGTTGGCTTTGAACTTGACCTGTAGCTGAGGATGACTGTGAACTTCTCATCTCCCTGCCTTCACCTCTCCATGCTGGGATTACAAGGTGGACATCACCGTGCCTGGTTTATGCGGTCGTGGATCAAAGCCATGGTCTCCTACATGCTAGGCAAGTACTCTAAGGCAAGTACTACACTATACCCACTGAGCCATATCCCCAGCCCCTCCTTAAATAGATTTTTTTCTTTTTTAGTTTACAAATAAATAGACTCCAGACAATCATTTCCTCCTCTCTCCCTTTGCTAATCTCCTTCCTCCCCTGTCATGGTTTACATTGCTTGTAACAACTTGACAGGACCGAGTCTCACCAGTGAGGATGGACCTAGGTTACCTGTGAGAGATTTTCTAGGTTAGGTGAATTAAGGTGGGAAGACCCACCGTAACGGTGGGGGGCACCATTTCCCGGGCTGGGGTCCTGGACTGCATAGAAGGAGATCCGGCTGAGCAGCAGCGTTCATGGCTCTCTGCCTCCTCACTGTGGACTGAATGTGACCGGCTGCCTCAATCTCCTGCCACCCACCTTCCCTGCCACGGTGGGCAGTCACCTGGAGCTGTGAGCTGAAATAGACTCCTTCCCTAAGCTGCTTCTGGTCGAGCCGTTTGTCCCAACAAGAAAGTGACCGATACATCTCACACAGTCACCCTTCTGCTCTTGTATCACACATACGTGTATATATTCTTAAATATGGACCCTGCCTGAAAGAAAACTTGTGATGTTTTTACCCCTTTTCCCACGTTATCATCTATTCTTCCCCCTTCCCATCTGTGGTGGTTTGATTCAGGTGTCCCCCATAAACTTAGGTGTTCTGAATGCTAGGTTCCCAGCTGATGGAGATTTGGGACTTAATGCCTCAAGGAGGCAGTGTATTGTTGGGGGCGGGCTTATGGGTGTTATAGCCAGTTTCCTCTTGCCAGTGTTTGGCACACTCTCCTGTTCCTGTTGTTCACCCTCTGCTCATGCCATCATTTTCCCTGCCATCGTGGAGCTTCCCCTCGAGTCTGTAAGCCAAAATAAATCATTTTTTCCCAAAAGCTGCTCTTGATCAGGTGATTTCTGCCAGCAATGCGAAGCTGACTGCAACACCCTCCTTTCACAGTCCCTGCTTACCCGCTGAGCCTCCCGTCCTCTTTCATTGTCTACATTCAATCTAGATTCCAGGGCTGGAGAGATGGCTCAGCCATTAAAGGCACTTGCTTGCAAAGCCTGATGGCCTGGGTTTGAGTCCCCACTACCCATGTAAAGCCAGACGCACAAAGTGATGCACGCATCTGGAGTTTGCAGCGGCTGGAGGCCCTAGCACACCCATTCTCTCCCTCTGCCTCTCTTTTCTCTATTTCCCTCTGCTTGCAAGTCAATAAATAAAAACATTTTTTAAAAAAATCTAGATTCCACTTGAGAGAGAAAAAAACATACTTGTCTTTCTGATTCTGCATTATTTTGCTTAACATGATCTCCCCTTACACACATTTTCCTGAAAATGTCATACTTCAGTACAGCTATTTAAAATTCTCATTTTTTTTTACTGTTATTTTTTTGGGGGGTGGGGTTCAAGGTACTGTCTCGCTGTAGTCCAGGCTGAACTGGAATTTACTATGTAGTCTCAGGGTGGCCTCTAACTCACAGCAATTGTTGATCCTCCTACCTCTACCTTGCATTTTCTTTCTCCATTGGTCTACTAATGGACACCCAGGCTGGTTTTGTATCTTGGCTCTTGTGAATTGAGCAGCAATAAACATGAATGTGCAAGTATCTCTGTAGTGTGCGGACTTATGACTGAGTCATACGCTGATCTATTTTTAGTTTCTTGAGGAACCTCCATACTGATTTCCATACTGGCTACACCAGTTGACACTCCCACCAGCAGCATATAAGGACTCCTATTTCCCTCCATTCTCACCAGAATTACTTGTTGTTTTCTAAATGGTAGCCGTTTTGATCTGGGTGAGGGTACCTCATTTCCCTAATGGCTAAAGACTTTGAGCATTTTTAAAACATATCGACTAGCCATTTGGTTTTTTTGTTTGTTTTATTATTTTGGGTTTTTCGAGGTAGAGTCCCGCTCCAGCTCAGGCTGACCTGGAATTCACCATGGAGTCTCAGGCAGGCCTCGAACTCACAGCGCTCCTCCTACCTCTGCTGGGATTAAAAGTGTGTGCCACCACTCCTGGTTCTCCAAGTAATCTTTGACACCTTTTCAACAATAACGTAGCCGTGGCTGTATGCGGTTTACATCCGGGTTCTCTGTTCTCTCCCACAGGTCGACCTGTTTGTTCTTGTTCCAGCCCCATGCTCGTTTTATTGCCATGACTTTGTAGAAGAATCAAGAACAGGCATGGGAGCCGGCGTGGTGGCGCACGCCTTTAATCCCAGCATTCGGGAGGCAGAGGTAGGAGGATTGCCAAGAGTTCAAGGCCACCCTGAGACTACATAGTGAATTCTAGGCCAGCCTGGACCACAGTGAGACCCTACCTCGAAAAACCAAAAAAAAAAAAAAAAAAAAAAAAAAAAGAACAGGAATGGGGATTCAGCACTGCTATTTCTGCTTGTGACTATTTTAGCCACTAAAGAACTTTTGTGACATGGGTGTGGTGGCACACACCTTTAGTCCCAGACTTTGGGAGACAGGTGTAGGAGGATCACTGTGAGTTCAAGCCCAGCTTGAGACTACATTGTGAATTCCAGGTCAGCCTGAGAAAGAATGAGACCCTGCCTTGAAAAAATAAATAAAGAGGGCTGGAGAGATGGCTTAGCGGTTAAGCGCTTGCCTGTGAAGCCTCAGGACCCGGGTTCGAGGCTCAACTCCCCGGGACCCACGTTAGCCAGATGCACAAGGGGGCGCACGTGTCTGGAGTTTGTTTGCAGTGGCTGGAGGCCCTGGCGCGCCCATTCTCTCTATATATATATCTGCCTCTTTCTCTCTCTATCTGTTGCTCTCAAATAAATAAAAATAAATTTAAAAAATAAATTAATAAGGACTTTTGTGCTTCCATATAAATTTTATATTTTTTCTAGTTCTGTGAAGAATGTCAGTAAGACTTTGATGGAGCTGGGCATGGTGGCACTTGGGAGGCAGAGGTAGGAGGATCGCTGTGAGTTCAAGGCCACCCTGAAACTACATAGTGAATTCCAGGTCAGCCTGGACTAAAGTGAAACCCTACCTCAAAAAAACAAAAACAACAACAAAAAAAGATTTTGATGGAAATTGTACCGTGTCTGTAAGTCACATTAGCCAGTATATCCATTTTCACAATATTAACTTTGGAACTCTATGAGCACAAGATGTCTTTCTATCTTCTTGTCTCTACTGTCATTTCTTTAAAAAAAAAACTATATATTATTTATTTAATTGTGAGAAAGAGCAGAGAGAGAAAGAGGAGAGAGGAGAGAGAGAGAGGATGGGCATACTAGCACCTCCAGCCACTGCAAATAAACTCCAGATGTATTCACCACCTTGTGCATCTGGCTTATGTGGGTCCTGGGGAATCGAACTTGCATCGTTAGGCATCACAGGCGAGTGCCTTACCGACCAAGCCATCTCTCCAGCCCTTTATTCTTTTTAAAATTTATGTATTTATTTCAGGGAGAGAATGAGAATGGGTGCTGTAAGGACTCTTGCCACTGCAAATGAATTCCAGATACATGTACCACTTGGTGTATCTGGCTTTATGTGGGTACTGGGAAATCAAGCCCAGGCCATCAGGCTTTGCCAGAAAGCATTGTTAGCCACCCAGCCATCTCCCCAACTCCCATTTCTTTCACATGATATATATATATATATATATATATATATATATATATATATATATTTGTTTGTTTGTTGTTTTTGAGGGAGGGGCTCACTCTAGCCCAGGCTGACCTGGAATTCACTATGGAGTCTCAGGGTGGCCTCAAACTCATGGCAATCCTCCTACCTTTGCCTCCCGAGCGATGGGATTAAAGGCATGCGCCACCACGCCTGATATATATATGTGTGTGTGTGTGTGTGTGTGTGTGTGTATTAAAATTATATTTATTTATTTGTTTGAGAAAGAGAGGGAGGGAGAGAGAAAGAGGCAGAGAATGGGTGTGTCAGGACATCTAGCCACTGCAAACGAACTCCATTTGCAAGCACCATCTTGTGCATTTGGCTTATGTGGGTCCTGGGGAGTTGAACCTGGGTCCTTTGGCTTTGCAGGAAAACACCTTAACCACTAAGCCATCGCTCCAGCCCTTTTCCTGTGTTTTAAAGATTTCACTGTAGAGGTCTTTCACCTCCTTGGTTAGGCTTTCTTTCCGTTTCCATTTTTATTTGGTTGTTTGAAGCTATTATCAATGGGATTTTTTTTTTTCCTGGTTTCTCTCTTGGAAAGTTGGTATATAGGAAGCGACTTATATTTCTATGTTGATTTTGTATCCTGCTACTTTGCGGAAAGTGTCGGTCATAACTATGAGATTGCTGGGGGAACTGTTAGTATAGAACCACGTCACCTGCAAAGGATAAGTTAACGGCCTTCTTTCCTGCTCACACGCCTCCCTTTTCTTTCTCTTGCCTTAGCGCTATGGTAAGATTTCAAGCACTACGTTGGATAGAAATGAGGAGACTAGACACCCTTGTCTCATTCCTGGCTTTAATTTTATTTACTTGCAAGCACAGAGGGATAGAGACAAAGAGAGTGGGTATGTCAGATCCCCCAGCCACTGTGCATCTGTCCTGGCTTTCCATGGGCACTGAGGAATCAAACCCTGGTCATTAGTCTCGGCAGACAAATGCCTCTACTGCTGAGCCATCTCTCCAGCCCCTCATTCCTGATCTTAAAATGTTGCCAGTTCTCCCTCGCAGTTCTTGGTAGAGATTTGTTGTCTGTAACTTTTTTCTCCTTTCTTTCCTTTTTTTACTTTTTTATTTTGTTTGTTTGTTTGTTTTGTTGTTGTTTTGAGGTAAGGTCTCACTCTAGCCCAGGCTGAGCAGAATTCACTGTGGAGTTTCAGGCTGGCCTCAACCTCACAGTGATCCTCTCATCTCGGCCTTCTGCGTGCTGGGATTAAAGGCGTGCGCCATCACGCCTGGTTCTAACCTTTTGTACGTGGTGGGATATGTTTTGCATTCCTCGTTTCTCCGCGTTTCTGAAGACGGCAAAGCATGAATCATGGCTCTGGCGCTGAGGCATACAAATGAGAAGTGAGCGTATGTTTCTGTGGGCGAGCCTGCCCCTCGGGGGGACTTGTGCAATGTCTGCACACATGCTCTGCGGCTGCATGTGAGGGTAAGGGGGTGTGGCCCCCTGCATCTTCGGGGTGGGGGCACATGCCTAGAAGCATCCCAGACATGAACAGAACGGCCCCAGCCAACACAGGATAATCTAATCTAAAATGGATACAGTGCTCAGCCCGAGGAGCCCAGGCAGGCAGAGGCGAGGGAAGAGGAGAGGAGGGGGCTCCCAAGTCCCATTCCAGGAGCGCCATTCCTAGACCAGGCCTTGCTTGCTAAGGCATCATGGGAAAATCCCTCTCATCTTTCCAAGGTCTGGTTCTCCCCCTAGATAACGGGGCTGTAATACTGGTTCCTACCTAGTGGCTTTGTGAGGAGGGCTGATGAAGCGGAGCAGTTATAAGATGCCTAGTCCACAGCAGCTTGGGGATAAATGCTAGCAGGGGAAAAGCAGAAGTTGGAGTTTGGAGAAAACTGGGCAGCATCCTTAAATGTCCCAGGGCACACACCAGACTCCTGTATTCTGCATGGCAGTGTTTGGGAGATGTTAGGATAACGTCTAGATGTGACGATCACCTGGGCTGGGGATGTGGCTCAGTGGCAGAACTTTTCCTACCTTCCATCCCCAGCACCCAAACTTACACATATACCTGTCTAAGTGCTGGCTAAAAGGATTAGGGGAAAAGGGAAATATTTTTAATTTATTTGCAAGGGGAGAGTGAGAGAGAGAATGGGTACACCAGGGCCTCCAGCCACTGAAAACAAACTCCAGATGCATGTGCCGCTTTGTACATCTGGCTTGATGTGGGTACTGGGGAACCAGACCCAGTTTGTTAAGCTTTGCAGGCAAGCGCCTTAACTGCGGAGCCATCTCTCCATCTCCTATACTTTATTTTTTTTCTTAACAACTTCCATGATTATAAATAATATCCCATGATAATGTCTTCCGTCCCCCCACTTTCCCCTTTGAAACTCCATTCTTCATCATATCCCCTCCTCCTCTCAATTAGTCTCTCTTTTATTTTGATGTCATCATAATTTCCTCCTATTATGATGGTCTTGTGTAGGTAGTGTCAGGCACTGTGAGGTCATGGATATCCAGGCCATTTTGTGTCTGGAGGAGCACGTTGTAAGGAGTCCTACCCTTCCTTTGACTCTTACATTCTTTTCACCACCTCTTCCGCAATGGACCCTGAGCCTTGGAAGGTGTGATAGAGATATTGCAGTGATGAGCACTCCAGTCACTTCTTCTCAGCACCACGGTGCCTTCTGAGTCACCCCAAGGTTACTGCCCTCTGAAAAGAGAAGGTTCTCAACCAAAAGTGAGAGCAGCATTAATATATAGGTATGAACATTAAGAGAAGTGCTTACTGGGCAGTTTGGTGAGCATAGTATATACATTTAACCAGACAGCAGCAGATGTTACACCCCTAGGGCTAATGAATACCCCTGTTTTAGGTGTTCAGTATTAGGGATGTATTCCCTCCCATGGAGCGGGCCTCCAGTCCAATTAGAGGGCAGTTAGTTTCCACCATGACAGACGTGCACCTGTTGGCTCATTTGGCCTGGCTGGCAAAATATAAGGCTTGCGGTGTCCACTGTTGAGGGTCTTCACTGATGATATATTTTAATTTTTAACAACAAAATATGTATGAGTTTTGCAATAAAGGTGTGTAGTTAGGGCTGGGGAGATGGCTCAGAGGGTAAAGAACCCACCATGCAAGTGGAACAACCTGAGCTTTTATCCCAGAGCCCCACCGAGAGCTGGATGCAGTAGCAGGCTTCTGAACTCCCAGGCTTCTGAACTCCTACCCCAACGTGGGCAGTACAGGCAGGAGAATCTGGGAAGCTCTTGGGCTTGCAGATTGCTGAATAGCGAGAGATCCTGCCCAAGCGAGGCAGAAGGCATGACCTGACACTCAGACTTCCACCTGTGCGCTGTGCCATGCACGTACCTGCATCACACATGTGAACACGCACTCGTGCAAACATACACACCAAGATCATCTTTAAAAGCAAAATGGGCATGTAATTAGAATAGGGTTCAGTTATGGGGAGAGCACTTTAAATGCAAAAATAAAGTAAATTAGGCTGGGCATGGTGGCGCACGCCTTTAATCCCAGCACTCAGGAGGCAGAGGTAGGAGGATCACTGTGAGTTCGAGGCCACCCTGAGATCACATAGTGAATTCCAGGTCAGCCTGGGCTAGAATGAGACCCTACCTCCAAAAAAGAAAGGTAAATTAGGACTGGAGAGATGGCTTAATGGTTAAGGTGCTCGCTGGCAAAGCCAAGGGACCCAGGTTCAATTCCCCAGTACCCAGGGAAACCCAGATTACAAGGTAGCACATGTATTTGGAGTTCACTTGCAGTGGCTAGAGGCTCAGATGCGCCCACTCTTTCCATCTGCCTCTCTCTCTCCCAAATAAATAGACAAACAAATAAACAGCTGGGCCTTTAATCCCAGCACTTGGGAGACAGAGGTGGAAGGGATCACCTTGAGTTTGAGTTGAAAATACAGAGTGAATTCCAGGTCAGCCTGGATTAGAGTGAGACCCTACCTCAAAAAACAAAAAAACAAAAAAACAAAAAACAAAAAAAACAAAAAACAAACAAACAAAAAAAAAACAAATAAAAAAAATTCAGGGCTGGAGAGATTGCTTAGTGGTTACGATGCTTGCTATGAAGCCTAAGGACCCAGGTTCGATTCTCCAGGTCTCACGTAAGCCACATGCACAAGGTGGCACGTGTGTCTGGAGTTCGTTTGCGGTGGCTGGAAGCCCTGGTATGCCCATTCTCTTTCTTTCTTTCTCTCACTCCTGTCTCTCTGTCTCAAATAAAAATAAATACATTTTTTTAAAAAACCCAGAGGATTCTGTTGAGCACACATGGGGTGAAGAGGAGGACAGACATCTTGTTTTATTCTGTTTTATTTTTTCAGGTAGGCTTTCACTCTAGCCCAGGCTGACCTGGAATTCATTATGTAGTCTCAGACTAGCCTCGAACCCACGGCGATCCTCCTTACCTCTCTCTCTCCCCAGTGCTGGGATTAAAGGTGTGTGCCACCACGCCCTGGCTGAGGGTAGACATTTTTGACGGTAGCTCCAGGACTCCTAGGTGTTTCTGAGCATGCATCCTCCCCTACTCAAGCAGCCTCGATCCCATGAGCACAGAGGACCCCAGACCTCACCCCTTGCTGTCTCCCCAGACTCTCTGGGTACACCCAGTGCCTAGGAGGCGGACAGAAAGCTGTGATCCCTGAATTCCTCTCAAGGCACAGCAGCCTGGGTCCTGGCTCCTTCAGTACCAGCAAAGGTACTGAAAGGCCCACCTTCCAGCGCAGATTTAAAATGGGAGATAGGGGCTGGAGAGACGGCTTAGTGGTTAAGCGCTTGCCTGTGAAGCCTAAGGACGCCGGTTCGAGGCTCCGTTCGCCAGGACCCACGTTAGCCAGATGCACAAGGGGGAGCACGTGTCTGGAGTTCGTTTGCAGTGGCTGGAGGCCCTGGCGCAGCCATTCTCTCTCTCTCTCTCTCCGTCTTTCTCTCTCTGTCTGTTGCTCTTAAATAAATGAAAATAATAAACAACAACAAAAAATAAAATAAAATAAAATGGGAGATAGTTAAGGGGAGAGGGTGGGTCACCCAGAGGTTGAGGGTCCAGAGTTTGCACTCATCGGGTGTAAAGAGCATCTTGGGTCTGCCTCCTGGTTTCCCTGTCTAGATAACCTGGGCATTCCAGCTCCTCTCTGAGCTTCCAGGTCTTGTAGTCGCAGTTGTCTGCTAGCCGAGGCGGGCTGCCAGGAAAGGCAAGAAAAGCAGGAAGCCAGAGGATTCTGGGAAATGTCTGTGTGCGGGTCGAGGTGGTCGTGGTTACACCTTCAGTGTGCCTGACTGTGTCTTAGCGCCCTCTGCCCCACGCTGCTTCCTGGGGGCGGTCACTGTGGTTGCTCAGAGGCCAGGAGACTTAGCAGCCTAAGTTCTAGAAACACCCAAAACAGGGCCTGCTGGGGCCTGTTTTCACCAGCACCACCTTGCTGACTTCGAAGGGTGGAGATGGGTACCAGGTGCCTGAATTTGGGCTTCATTTGGTGTCTGAAGGTGTGGGTTAGTTTAAGATTACCCATCTAGGGGCCTGATTTTATTTACCCACGGGCTGAAAACCCAAGGGCAGTTCAAAGCCAATAGCCAGGTCAGTACCCAGAGAGTGTGTGTCCAGGGAGAAGTCCGTAGATGCAAGAAAAGAGGTTTTTCAAAGGGTGCAGTGGCACACACCTTTAATCCCAGCACTCAGGAGGCAGAGGTAGGAGGGTCACCTTGAGTTCAAGGCTACCCTGAGACTAGATAGTGAATTCCAGGTCAGCCTGGACTAGAGCAAGGCCCTACCTTGAAAAAAAAAAAAAAAAAAAAACAACAACAAAAAAAAAACAACAACAAAAAAAAAACAAATAAAAAAAGAACTTTTTCAGAGCTAGGCATAATCCCAGCACTGGAAGCAGAGGTAGGAGGATCATCGTGAGTTCAAGGCCAGTCTGAGACTACATAGTGAATTCCAGGTCAGCCTGAGCTAGAGAGACCCTACTTCAAAATAACAAAGACAAGAAAGAGAACTTTTGCTCTGTTTTGTTTTGTTTTTTTGAGCTAGGGTCTCCCTCTAGCCCAGGCTGACCTGGAATTCACTATGCAGTCTCAGGCTTTCCTGGAACTCACGGTGATCCTCCTACCTTGGCCTCCTGAGTGTTGGGATGAAAGGCGTGCGCCACCTTGCTGGGCAAGAAAAGAACTACTAAGAACATTCCCCAGGGCTGGAGAGAAGGCTTTTTAAGGCACATGCCTGCAAAACCTAAGGATACAGGTTCAATACTCCAGGTCCCACATAAGCCAGAAGAAGTACGTGGTGGCGCCTGTGTCTGCAATTCGTTTCCATGGTAGCCCTGGCACGGCCATTCTCTCTCCCCCTCTCTCTCTGTCTCTAATAAATAAATAAAAATAACCACCAGGCATGGTTGCGCACGCCTTTCATCCCAGCACTCGGGAGGCAGAGATAGGAGGATCGCTGTGAGTTCGAGGCCACCCTGAGACTCCATAGTGAATTCCAGTTCACCCTGGGCTAGAGTGAGGCCCTACCTCAAAAAAACCAAAAAATAAATAAATTAAATAAATTAATAAATAAATTAATAAATAAAATCTTAAAAAAAAAAAAGACAAGCAACAAAACAAAAATAGAAAAAGAACACTCCAGGAAGTTTGCTGTCAACCAGGTGTGATCCTAGCACTGGGGAGGCTGAGACAGGAGGGTAAAAGAGGTCCAGCCTGTGCTACTTAGGAAAAGGGGGTGAGAGAAAGAAAGGAGGGCTGGGATCGTCTAAAAGTTCGGGGCTTCCTGTACCCAAGCAGGGCGCTATAGTTCAGGAAAGATGTTATGAGCTAACCCTGCGGCTACCTCCAAGCCAGGCCTCTGCAGAGAGCCACCTTGTGGCCACCTCAGTATGTGGCTGTGATGGATGGTTCTGTCCACCACCAGCTCTTTTTTCCCTCAGAGCGAAAGTGCTTCCAGTTCCGTAGTGAAATCAGATGGAAATATGCTTTGCGGGCAGCAGCGTCTTGAAGTTGTCACCGGCGGGAGCTTGGATGCCCTGCAAAGGCACCGCCGGCCAAGCTCACAAGGCCCTGACTAGTGATGAGAAATGGTCACGCCTTCATTTTTCACTTTCCGCTCATTTTGTCCCTGGGTTTCCGTGAAGACTTCTTGTGCTCACATGTGCATGCACATGCATGTTCACATGTGTGTGGAGACACGTGTGAGTGAGTATCCGTGTGTTTGCTTGCACGTGGAGACCAGAAGGTGACACTGAGTGTCTTACACGATAGCGCTCTGCCTAATTTACTGAGGCAGGGTCTCTTACTGGAACCCAGAGCTCATCGATGTTTTTTATTTATTTTTTTTTGCTATTGTTTATTTTTATTTATTTATTTGAAAGCGACAGACAGAGAAACAAACTACAGACGCATGCTCCCTCTTGTGCATCTGGCTAACGTGGGTCCTGAGGAATCGAGCCTCGAACTGGGCTCCTTAGGCTTCACAGGCAATTGCACTTAACTGCTAAGCCATCTCTCCAGCCCTGTTTTTGACTTTTTAATGTACTTAAAAAATATTTTATATATTTGTAAGCAGAGAGACAGACAGACAGAGAATGGGGTGCCAGGACCTTCAGCCGCAGCAAACAAACTCCAGATGCACATGCCACCTTGTGCATCTGGCTTTACATGGGTACTGGGGAACTGAACTTGAGTTGTTAGGTTTTTCAGGGCAATGACCTTAATCACTGAGCCTTTTTTTTTTTTTTTTTTTTTTTGAGGCAGGGTCTCACTCTAGCCCAGGCTGACCTGGAATTAACTATGGAGTCTCAGGGTGGCCTCGAACTCATGGTGATCCTCCTACCTCTGCCTGGGTAAAAGGGTGCTGGGATCAGCCTCATTGATTCTGATGCAGTTAGTCTAGCTAGCAAGCTTGCCCTCGGGGATTGCTTGTCTCCACCTCCTGAGATTACAGGCAGGCATGCCTGCCCTCCCTTTATGTGGGTCCTGGGGGGTCTAAGCTCAGTGCCTTAGGCACACGTGGAAAGAACTTGACTCACTGAGCCATCTCTCCAGCCCTCTGTCAAAACTTGATGGTAGAACTGGATGCTATAGTCCCAAGTAGTTGGGAGGCTGAGGCAGGAGGATCGCTTGAGCCAAGGATGCAAACTCCAGCCTGGGCAATACAGAGGCTAATCACAAAGGAAAGGAGAGAAAAGGGAGGGAGAGAGGAAGGAAGGGAGGAGGGAGGGAGGGAGGGAGGGAGGGAGGGAGAGAAGAAAAGAAATAAGAAACCTGGCTGTATTCTCATTCTAAATAAGATAAGCGAGAGACTGATCTATACCTGGCGACCGTATGTAGCCATGTTGTAAGTGACTAAGAGGAAGAGAAGGAGGACGAGTCTCTGGGCTGTGGATTTGAAGTTATGAGAGGAGGGGACAGGGGTCCAGGATCAGGTGGTGCCCAGCCTGCTGGACTAGCGCAGTCCCCTGTGGACAGGCAGCTTTCAGAGACGAGTCAAGCTGAAGGGTTAAGTGTGTCTGTCACCTGAGGCCCCCAAGTCAGTGAGCAGGGAGATCTTGACCTTGGGGAGCTATACTCTCACTGGACACTGAATGAAATCGCAGATCTGTCTAAATGCCTGAGGCCAGATGGGGACTTTCAGAGTCAGGAACGAGGACATAAATCCAGATGTCCTCTTTGACTTTCCCTGCAAACAAACATTATGAGCACATCACAGCACCAGGCCCTCCTTCTGAAGTAGTCCTGCCCCAAAGACTGAAGTTTAGAAGCTGCTAGACCTCTTGGGCTTCACTTCTTGTCCACTGTGTGGCCAGAGACAAGTTACCTAACCTCTCTGGACCTTTGTTTTCTCGTCCTTAAAAAGGTGCAGTGGGGGCTGGAGAAGATGGCTTAGCGGTTAAGCGCTTGCCTGTGAAGCCTAAGGACCCCGGTTTGAGGCTTGATTCCCCAGGACCCACGTTAGCCAGATGCACAAGGGGGTGCACGCGTCTGGAGTTCATTTGCAGTGGCTGGAAGACCTGGTGCGCCCATTCTCTCTCTCTCTTTCTATCTGCCTTTCTCTCTGTGTCTGTCGCTCTCAAATAAATAAATAAATAGTGAACAAAAAATATTTTAAAAAAAAAAGGTGAAATGGGCCGTGCATAGTGGCGCACGCCTGTAATCCCAGCATTTGGGAGGCAGAGGTAGGAGGATCGCCTTGAGTTGGAGGCCACTCTGAGACTCCATAGTGAATTCCAGGTCAGCCGGGGCTAGAGGGAAACCCTACCTCGAAAAACCAAAAAGAAAAGAAAAAAAGACACTTACAGAAAGGATGTAATGATAATACCAACCTCACTGGACTTGTGAGGATAAAAGTTAAGGTAATATTGACATCTATTAATAGAGTACTAACGACTACAAGTCAAACCCCATTCCAGATTCATTTGTTAGGGCTTGGGGTGGGGCTCGGTGATAGAGAGCTCACCTAGCATGCACCAGGCCCTGGGGGAAAGTCCCATCTCCAGCACCTGGGAAAAAAAAATTCATTCCTTCCATGTATTTAGTCCGCCCCCCAACTCCCACACATCAGTGTAGGAAGTGTGATATTATATGAGGGAGTAGTCAATTATGTAATGCTGAGATGGTGTGAAATCTACCTAGCAACAAGGGAAACACAATGTATGGAATGGTAACAATGAACTTGACAAGTCCATTTAGACTCTTTCAATTCCTGAATGCAAGGACAGGAAGAGGAAGTAGAGAGCGGACCCCAAGTCATGAACCCCAGAATGTTGTTCGTCACTGTTCTGAAATTGTTTCTGTAGGGAATAAAGCATGGCATGGAATCTGGAAAACAAACTTGAGTAGTTAAATAGCTTTGTTATTACACTTTCTATGATTACATAGATAAGTAGTTTGTGTTGTGTACCAGCTCTGATCACAGTGTGCTTTGAGAAAACTACCAGGGGGCAGACATTTAAAGAGGGACTTCATCTCTTGTGTGTGTGTGGGGGGGGGGGCAGAGAGAGAGAGTTGAGACCCTCTGAGGCCCCCAGGAGGACCTGCAGAACCCCAAAGGGTAGGAGGTCACCCATTCCAGGGAATTCCCAGACCTATCTCTCCAAGCCCAGGCATTGATCCTTTGGGGTACATGGGTATTAGAACTCCAAGTGCTGGGGCTGGAGAGATGGCTTAGCGGCTAAGGTGTTTGCCTGCGAAGCCAAAGGACCCGGGTTCAATTCCCCGGGACCCATGTAAGCCAGATGCACAAGGTGGTGCCTGTGTCTGGAGTTCATTTACAGTGGCTAGCGGTCCTGGCGCGCCCATTCTCTCTCTCTCTGTCTCTCTTCTCTCTCTGCTTGCAAATAAAAAAATAAAATTAAAAACAAATAAATAAAAATAAAGAAACCCAAGTGCTTTCGTAGGCCAATCATAGCAATAACCTGTTCCTCCCTCTCTCCTCCCTCCTCCCCTTCCCGTAAAGATTCAGAAAAGAACACGCTGTGTGCCAGGACACGGTGGGCCAAGTTCCGAAGCTCATCAAAGGGAGCTCTCAAAACACCACCTGTCAGCAGTCACACGTGATCAGCCCTATTCCTACCGCGCTTTTGGGATCTCTTCCTGGCTTTCCCCTGGGATGGTTGTAGTAAAAAGAAACACGATGGAGAGAGACGTTGAGGATTACGAAGGGTTCACGGGCTGTGAGCCCACCGCCCCTGGACGAGTAGACGTCACTGTCACAGGCTGTTTAACAGGCAAGCACTGAGATGGGAGGGGGTGGAGGGAGGGTGAATGACAGATTCAATTATCTATAAGCAATGGAGCCAAAATTTGGGGCCCTGGGGTTTGGGGACTGCAGAAATCACATGTGGCGAAGGCCAGAGTTTGAACACAACAAATGCTGTGTGCTCTTTTTTGGTTGTTGTTGTTTTACTTTATTTTTTATTTATTTATTTGAGACAGAGAGAGAGAGAGGGAGGGAGGGAGGGAGAGAGAGAATGAGTGTGCCAGGGCCTTCAGCCATTGCAAACGAACTCCAGACACATGTGCCTCTTTGTGCATCTGGCTTATGTGCGTCCTGGGGAATCGAACAGAAGTCCTTTGGCTTTGCAGGCAAGCGCAGCTGCTAAGCCATCTCTCCAGCCCACTGCATGCTCTTAGAGTAGTGACTTCAATTCCCTGAGCCTGTGTTTCCTTCCGAAAGAAAATGAAGAGGAAGTGCTGGAGAGATGGCTTAGCGGTTAAGCACTTGCCTGTGAAGCCTAAGGACCCTGGTTCGAGGCTCAACTCCCCAGGACCCACGTTAGCCAGATGCACAAGCGGCGCACGTGTCTGGAGTTCATTTGCAGTGGCTGGAGGCCCTGGCGCGCCCATTCTCTCTCCCTCTCTCTATCTGCCTCTTTCTCTCTGTCTGTCGCTCTCAAATAAATTAATAAAAATAACAAAAAAAAATTAAAAAAAAAAAGAAAATGAAGAGGAATTGCATTGGCTAATAATGAAAACATTTAAAAAGCCGGTGTGTATGGGGGGGTGGGGGGTGCTGGACAGTTGACTCAGTCAGGGTTTGATTCCCAGTACCCATGTCATGCCAGATGCTTAAAGTGGTGCATGGGTCCTGAGTTCAATTGCAGTGGCAGGAGGCCCTTGCATGCCCATTCTCTCTCTTCCTGTCTCAAATAAAATATTTTTGAAATTCTTTTGTTTATTTTTATTTATTTATTTGAGAGCGACAGACAGACAGAAAGAGAGAGAGAGAGAGAGAGAGAGAATGGCTGCCAGGGCCTCCAGCCACTGCAAAGGAACTCCAAATTCGTGCGCTACCTTGTGCATCTGGCCTGTGTGGGTCCTGGGGAACTGAGCCTCGAACCGGGGTCCTTAGGCTTCACAGGCAAGCGCTTAACCGCTAAGCCATCTCTCCAACCCCAAATTTAAAAAAATTTTTTAAAGGCAGGCAGGGTGTTCTCCCAGACATCAGGACTTCTTGTCCTAATGAACAAGGCCATAATGAGGGACAGTCCCCCCCACCTCACTTTCGTACAATAGCAATGACAAGGACTTGGGGACTACTGGTGGCATAGATGGCTTGCACAAGATGGGGCAGCATTTGAGTTTTATTTATTTATTCTGGTTTTTCAAGGTACGGTCTCGCTCTAGCCCAGGCAGACCTGGAATTCACTATGTAGTCTCAGGGTGGCCTGAAACTCACAGTGATCTTCCTACCTCTGCCTCCCAAATGATGGGATCAAAGGCATTCGCCACCACACCCCATTGTTTTGATATTTTTGTTTTCAGCAGTAGAGAAAAATTTGGACTCCAAGAGAATTTCTCCTTCAGCTCCACGAGCCCCATCCCCCCAATCTGCCACCTATTGTCTTAAGAGATTTCCGGCAGGCGGGGCTGCTCTTTGATTGATTTGGGTGTTGTTTTGCATATCTAAAACCAGGTGATCAAATCACTAAGGACACCTTTCCTCAGATGACTCTAGAGGGCCGGAGATCTGCCAAATCAAAGAATGGCGAAAAGTCGGAGAAACTCAGCTTTAGTTCAAGAGCCAACAGCTGGGCTCTGTTAGCCATATCAGACTGTACTGTGGCCAGGCGTGGTGACACAGGCCTGTCCTCCCAGCTCTGGGAAGGTGGAAGCAAGAGTGTAGAAAATTGGAGCTAGCCTGAGCTATAGAACAAGACCCCCACCCCCACCCCCGCCTCAAAGCACAAAACAAAACCGAAAGAAAAATCACGGTTAGTGCATTTTTAGACACGGGCTAAAGGGGTTTCCCCAAAGTCAGAGTGTTTGGGATAGACATAATCCTAAAAATCTTTATATCTAAAATCACACTCATTCTAGAAACTGACTGACTGAATGACAGGCTCAGGAGGACTCACTATATTTAGATACATTGCAAAATTTTATTTATATGGATATGTGTGTGTGTGTGTGTGTGTATGTGTGTGTGTGCGTGTGTGTGTTTGTTATTTTGAGGTAGGGTCTCTCTCTAGCCCTGGCTGACCTCAGAGCTCACTATGTAGTCTCAGGGTGGTCTCAAACTCATGGAGATCCTCCTACCTTCTCTTCCTGAGTGCAGATTAAAGGCAGGTGCCTGGCTATATTACATATATATGTATGTACGTATGTACGAATATATTAAAACTATGGGGTTTTTTGTTTGTTTGTTTTTCGAGGTAGGATTTCAGTCTAGTCCAGGCTGACCTGGAATTCACCATGTAGTCTCAGGGTGGCCTCGAACTCACAGCGATCCTACTACCTCTGCCTCCCAAATGCTGGGATTAAAGGCCACCACGCCCGGTTTAAATGTATATTTTAAAGGCCCTTTATCACACCAATTCCCAGCCTGCAGCATGTGTCTGTCCTTCCAAAAACACCTTCCTTCCTGTGGTGGTTTGAATTCCTGGTTTCAACAATTCCATCAGGTCACTTCCTCCCACCCCTAGAGCTGGAGGTGGCTGACATCTTCGGAGACAACCTGAAGAATGGGTAAGCAAATGTTTGTTTTCTCCTCTTTTAAAATTCCTGAAGACACGAGGCAGGCTTTGGCCCAGGGGCCCCCAAAGCAGCTGGAGGCTCCCGCCGTCTCCACCCTTTGTTTTCCTAAGACTCCTCACTGTTGTCCCCACTGGTTGAAAAGCCATCCCACCCCTGTTTTCAAAGAGAGCTGGTTGCATTTCAATGTCACTGAAAGTCCCCTCCCCAGGCAGGGATTCCCCGACGTCTTGGCGTCTAGCTGTCCCTACACAGACAAGAAATCATTAGCTCTAATTAAGTCCTCCCCAGCAGGCTGGCCGGGGTCGCTTAGGCAAGACTGCCTTCCCTCCTCCCCTGTAGGAAGGAGGGAAGGGCTGCTCCTTTGGGGCAGGTGGGAGTGTGGGGATGGGAAAGGCTATTTGGTGGCATGTGTCAGAAAACTTTAAAAATAGAATTGTCGCCCGGGCGTGGTGGCGCACGCCTTTAATCCCAGCACTCGGGAGGTGGAGGTAGGCCAGGTGTTCAAAAAGCAAACACCTGCTGATTACCTTGCAAATGAAATCGGCGTTCACCTCGTGGATGGCTTGGAGATAGAAGCCCAAAGACACTGTGGGTCAGCTGGGCGGGTGAGGTGGCTCATACCTATAAGCACTTGGGAGGCTGAGGTAGGAGGTAGGCTGTGAGTTTGAAGCCAGCTTGGACTACATAATAGTGAGTGTGAGATCAGTCTGGGAGTAGTGAGAGCTGGCCTCTAGCCTCTATCCTCCCTCTCCACACACACACACACACACACACACACACCACCAAAAAGAGCAGTTTGCCACACTTTGCAACTCTTAGCATAGTGTAGGAGTGGCACATTATTAAATGTTTTTTTTTTAATTTTTTTGTTTATATTTATTTGAGAGCGACAGAGACAGAGAGAAAGAGGGAGAGAGAGAAAATGGGCGTGCTGGGACCTCCAGCCACTGCAAAGGAACTCCAAGTGCGTGTGCTCCCTTACGCATTTGGCTAACATGGGTACTGGGGAATCGAGCCTTGAACCGGGGTCCTTAGTCTTTGCAGGCAAGCGCTTAACTGCTAAGCCATCTCTCCAGCCCTAAATGTTTTTTTTGTTTGTTTGTTTTTTGTTTTTTCGAGGTAGGGTCTCGCTCTAGCTCTCTCCCTCTCTCTCTCTCATGCATAAAAAAAAAAAAAAAAAAAAAAAAAAAAGCCAAGCTAGGTGTGGTGGCTCAGGTCTTTAATCCCAGTACTTGGGAGGTGTTAGGTCAGGACAAAATGGAGTCACCAAGGGCAGCAGGAAGGCAACAGAGGCACAAGGAATTGGGTCACCCACATTCCTCAAGAAACCCAGTCATCATCCCTTCCTTGCCTAACAATGCCCAGGTCTAGGTTTCCTGCCCCCTTATCTCTCAGGACACCAGGTTACTGCTCTGGTGTCACACCCTGGCTATCTTAGATCTCCCCTAAAGAACCCTTTTCTTTACTCCCCCTTCCTCACCTTCCCTCAACTGAAGAGCTCGTTACAGCCCACTATCTGTAATCCCAAATTGACTGCTCTGCTCTTGAGAGTCAGTCCTGGCAGCTCGTGCTTTCCCCAAATAAAAGCTTCCATCTTTGCCTCAGAGCCGTCTCCGTGGTCTTGGTTACTCCTGAACCTTACAGGAGGAAGAGGAAGGAGGATCGCCACTAGTTCAAGGCCACCCTGAGACTACATCATGAACTCCAGGTCAGCCTGAGCTAAAGTGGAACTCTACCTCGAAGAAGAAAAAAAAAGAAAAGAAGTTATTTCTCCTGTCATTTGCAATAGCATGGATGTGCTTGGAGGACACTGTTTTAAGTAAAGCAAGTTAGGTAGGAGAAAAACACCACGAGTTCTTGGCTCAAATATACAGAAGCTAAAAAGTCAGTGCGCTTCACAGAAACAGGAGAGTAAGAGAGGGACCGCTGAGACTGGCGAGGGGAAGTGAGGGGAAGAAGGCGAAGGGTACAGAGGTGACGTTGGGTAGGAGGACTGACAGGACCCCATGGTGTGTGACTGTCACAGCCATGCTGCAGACCCGGAAGTACTCTCTTTACTGTACTGTGCTGAGTTTAAACTCAGACTTTTAGCATCCCTCCTCCAACAATCAACTTTCACCCATTTGTAACCCAAGCTCCAACTTACCCCACCCAACAAGCTACCTGCTGTCCCCACTTCTGCCGCCAGGGGGCGTGGGCTACTGGGCTAAGATGCTACCTTCAAAAACACAGACAAGGGCCGGAGAAGGTGACTGAAAGGCATTCGTCTGCAAAGCCAAAGGACCCCAGTTCGATTCCCCAGGACCCACGTAAGCCAGATGCACAAGGAGGTACGGAGGTACGTGCACCTGGAGTTCATTTGCAGTGGCTGAAGGCCCTGGTGCACCCATGCTCGCTCTCTCTCGCACTCTCTCTACCTCTTTCTCTCTCAATGAAATCTACTCTTTAAAAAACCAAACAAACAGACAAGGACTGGAGCCATGGCTTAGTGGTTAAGGCACTTGCCTGCAAAGCCAAAGGACCCAGGTTCAATTCCCCAGTACCCACATAAGCCAGATGTGTCTGGAGTTCCTTTGCAGTGGCTGGAAGCCCTGGCACAACTGTTTTCTCTCTAAAAAATTAATAAATATGAGTAAATTAAGAAGAAAAAAAAAGACAATGTCTTCTGGAAGGTGCCGTCTTAAATAGCATAGTAAATGTTTCTGGTCAGAATCTGTCCCTCATACCAGCTATTCATCATTGCCCAGTCTGTCTTGAGATTATGGAATGGGGGAGGGGGCACATCTTCAAAAAACAAAGCTGAAGGATTTTTTTTTTTCTTTGAAAAAAAGTCAACAGTGTGGATTCTTCTTGAATCCCAGCCTGCTGGAGCCAAGAACGGGAGTACACCATCTCTTGCCTCCCCCACTCCACCCATTTGCCTTTAATTAATCCCCAAGATGCAGGGGCTGTCTGAAGTGGTCCTTAAGGAGGTGCTCAGGGGACGGACAGAGGCTCACTCGAGGCTCGGGGCTTGCACATTGGCTCTGCATTCTTTCCTGGTTTCCGGCGGCCAGGGCTCTCTTCTGACCCTCTCAGTACGGGGACAATAACGAGGGTCTTATTAGAGGGCATGCACATTGTCCCGGGCTGCTTTGTGGTCTCCCCAGGGTCAGCAGGATCTGCCCCCTCCCTCCTATCCCAGCTTGCAGATAGTTCCTCCCCACGGCATAGGCTGATGTCAAAGGGTTGTTCCCCAACAACACACACACACACACAGTCCACGGTCCCAGCCTGGGTGGGAGAGGGGCTGAGGAACACAGGAAGCACACTCACCATCTTGGGGACGGGAAACTTGTTAAGCCTCTTTTGCCAGACACACATCAACCCCCCCCCCCCTCATCTGGGGCCCTCACTCCTGCCATTCAGTAACAAAAGCGGGGCCTGGCATTCCAGGTTGTAGAGGCCGGGCGGAGGGCATGTGAAGTCCCTTCAGAGCTCATAAAACGAATCCTGACTCAGAAAGGAAATGTGTTTTGAAATCCAGAGGAAACAGCATTTAATGATCGTAGGGGTCTCTCGGCTATAAACGGACACTATCTTTTTGTCTTTCTTGAGGTCTCATGGCTTCCAGACAATTAAACACCGTATTTCAAGGGTTAAGTATGAACCATGAGGAATCTTCTAGAGAGAGAAATGAACCGAAAGTGCAAGATATTTGGTCTTGACTCTTATTGGGATACTGTTGCCAAGAGCTTGGGAGTGTCTGCTGGTCCAAAAGTGGCCCTGCACAGTGGTGGAAGTAGAGGCCCAAGGGCTGGGCCTGGTTGCACAGGTCTGAAACCTCACCACCTGGGAGGCAGAGGCAGGAGGATTACAGTTTGAGACCAGGGTGGGTTAGTGAGTTCCAGGTCAGCCTGGCTACAGAATGAGACTCTAGATTAAAAAAATAATAATAATAACAAAACACAGGGCTGGAAAGATGGCTCAGGAGTTAAAGGCGCTTGCCTGCAATGCCTAAGTTCCTGGGTTCCTTTTCCTAGGACCCATGTAAAGGCAGATGCACAACGTGGTGCATGCATCTGGAGTTTGTTCAACAGAGGCTGGAGGCCCTGGCTTGCCCCCCGCCCCTCTCTCCCTCTCCTTGCAAATAAATAAATAAATAAATAAAATATTTAAAAAACCCAAACCAGTCCAGGCTTGGTGATGCTTATCATTCCAGCCCTTGGGAGAGGCAGGAGACTAAGGAGTTCCTGGCCAGACAACCTACCTCTCGGACCTTTGTTTTCTCGTCCTTAAAAGGCTGCCAATTGCGGGCTGGAGAAGATGGCTTAGCGGTTAAGTGCTTGCCTAGTGAAGCACTAAGGACCCCGGTTTGAGGCCTTGATTCCCCCCAGGACCCACGTTAGCCAGATGCACAAGGGGCGCACGCGTCTGAGTTCATTTGCAGTGGCTGGAAGCCCTGGTGCGCACATCTACTCTCCTCTCTCTTTCTAACTGCCTTTCTCTCAGTGTCTGTCGCTCTCAAATAATAATAATAATGACAAAAAATATTTTTTAAAAAAAAAGGTGCAATGGGCCAGGCATGGTGGCGCACGCCTGTAATCCCAGCATTCAGGAGGCAGAGGTAGGAGGATCGCCTTGAGTTGGAGGCCACTCTGAGACTACATAGTGAATTCCAGGTCAGCCAGGGCTAGAGGGAAACCCTACCTCGAAAAACCAAAAAGAAAAGAAAAAAGACACTTACAGAAAGGATGTAATGATAATACCAACCTCACTGGACTTGTGAGGATAAAAGTTAAGGTAATATTGACATCTATTAATAGAGTACTAACGACTACAAGTCAAACCCCATTCCAGATTCGTTAGGGCTTGGGGTGGGGCTCGGTGATAGAGAGCTCACCTAGCATGCAGGAGGACCTGGGGGAAAGTCCCTTCCCCAGCACCTGGGAAAAAAAAATTCATTCCTTCCATGTATTTAGTCCGCCCCCCAACTCCCACACATCAGTGTAGGAAGTGTGATATTATATTAGGGAGTAGTCAATTATGTAATGCTGAGATGGTGTGAAATCTACCTAGCAACAAGGGAAACACAATGTATGGAATGGTAACAATGAAGTTGACAAGTCCATTTTGACTCTTTCAATTCCTGAATGCAAGGATAGGAAGAGGAAGTAGAGAGTGAACCCCAGTATGTTGTTCGTCACTGTTCTGAAATTGTTTCTGTAGGGAATAAACTATGGAATGGAAT
Source organism: Dipus sagitta (assembly GCA_036346955.1). Lineage (NCBI taxonomy): Eukaryota > Metazoa > Chordata > Mammalia > Rodentia > Dipodidae > Dipus > Dipus sagitta. Next base: position 19,943,180 of record CM070782.1, on the reverse strand, counting down.
CTGGAAAACAAACTTGAGTAGTTAAATAGCTTTGTTATTACACTTTCTATGATTACATAGATAAGTAGTTTGTGTTGTGTACCACCTCTGATCAGTGTGCTTTGAGAAAACTACCAGGGGGCAGACATTTAAAGAGGGACTTCATCTCTTTTGTGTGTGTGTGTGTGTGTGTGTGTGTGTGTGTGTGTCAGAGAGAGAGAGAGTTGAGACCTTCTGAGGCACCCAGGAGGTCCTGCAAAACCCCAAAGGGTAGGAGGTCACCCATTCCAGGGAATTCCCAGACCTATCTCCCCAAGGCCAGGCATTGATCCTTTGGGGTACATGGGTATTAGAACTCCAAGTGCTGGGGCTGGAGAGATGGCTTAGCGGCTAAGGTGTTTGCCTGCGAAGCCAAAGGACCCGGGGTTCAATTCCCCGGGACCCACGTAAGCCAGATGCACAAGGTGGCACCTGTGTCTGGAGTTCATTTGTAGTGGCTAGAGGTCCTGGCGCGCCCATTCTCTCTCTCTCTCTGTCTCTCTTCTCTCTCTGCTTGCAAATAAATAAATAAAATTAAAAACAAATAAATAAAAATAAAGAAACCCAAGTGCTTTCGTAGGCCAATCATAGCAATAACCTGTTCCTCCCTCTCTCCTCCCTCCTCCCCTTCCCGTAAAGATTCAGAAAAGAACACGCTGTGTGCCAGGACACGGTGGGCCAAGTTCCGAAGCTCATCAAAGTGAGCTCTCAAAACACCACCTGTCAGCAGTCACACGTGATCAGCCCTATTCCTATCGCGCTTTTGGGATCTCTTCCTGGCTTTCCCCTGGGATGGTTGTAGTAAAAAGAAACACGATGGAGAGAGACGTTGAGGATTACGAAGGGTTCACGGGCTGTGAGCCCACCGCCCCTGGACGAGTAGACGTTACTGTCACACGCTGTTTAACAGGCAAGCACTGAGATGGGACGGGGTGGAGGGAGGATGAATGACAGATTCAATTATCTATAAGCAATGGAGCCAAAATTTGGGGCCCTGGGGTTTGGGGACTGCAGAAATCACATGTGGCGAAGACCAGAGTTTGAACACAACAAATGCTGTGTGCTCTTTTTTTGTTGTTGTTGTTTTACTTTATTTTTTATTTATTTATTTGAGACAGAGAGAGAGAGAGAGGGAGGGAGGGAGGGAGAGAGAGAATGAGTGTGCCAGGGCCTTCAGCCATTGCAAACGAACTCCAGACACATGTGCCTCTTTGTGCATCTGGCTTATGTGCGTCCTGGGGAATCGAACAGAAGTCCTTTGGCTTTGCAGGCAAGCGCAGCTGCTAAGCCATCTCTCCAGCCCACTGCATGCTCTTAGAGTAGTGGCTTCAATTCCCTGAGCCTGTGTTTCCTTCCGAAAGAAAATGAAGAGGAAGGGCTGGAGAGATGGCTTAGCGGCTAAGCACTTGCCTGTGAAGCCTAAGGACCCTGGTTCGAGGCTCAACTCCCCAGGACCCACGTTAGCCAGATGCACAAGGGGGCGCACGTGTCTGGAGTTCATTTGCAGTGGCTGGAGGCCCTGGCGCGCCCATTCTCTCTCCCTCTCTCTATCTGCCTCTTTCTCTCTGTCTGTCGCTCTCAAATAAATTAATAAAAATAACAAAAAAAAATTAAAAAAAAAAGAAAATGAAGAGAAATTGCATTGGCTAATAATGAAAACATTTAAAAAGCCGGTGTGTATGGGGGGGGGTGGGGGGTGCTGGACAGTTGACTCAGTCAGGGTTTGATTCCCAGTACCCATGTCATGCCAGATGCTTAAAGTGGTGCATGGGTCCTGAGTTCAATTGCAGTGGCAGGAGGCCCTTGCATGCCCATTTTCTCTCTTCCTGTCTCAAATAAAATATTTTTTAAAATTCTTTTGTTTATTTTTATTTATTTATTTGAGAGCGACACACAGACAGAGAGAGAAAGAGGCAGAGAGAAAGAGAGAGAGAGAGAGAGAAAATGGGCGTGCCAGGGCCTCCAGCCACTGCAAAGGAACTCCAAATTCGTGCGCCCCCTTGTGCATCTGGCCTGTGTGGGTCCTGGGGAACTGAGCCTCGAACCGGGGTCCTTAGGCTTCACAGGCAAGCGCTTAACCGCTAAGCCATCTCTCCAGCCCCAAATTTAAAAATTTTTTAAAGGCAGGCAGGGTGTTCTCCCAGACAGCAGGACTTCTTGTCCTACTGACCTTACCGCAAGGCCATGAGGGACAGTCACCCCCACCTCACTTTCGTACAATGGCAATGACAAGGACTTGCGGACTACTGGTGGCATAGATGGCTTGTACAAGATGGGGCAGCATTTGAGTTTTATTTATTTATTCTGGTTTTTCAAGGTCTCACTTTAGCCCAGGCAGACCTGGAATTCACTATGTAGTCTCAGGGTGGCCTGAAACTCACAGTGATCTTCCTACCTCTGCCTCCCAAATGCTGGGATCAAAGGCGTTCGCCACCACGCCCCACTGCTTTGATATTTTTGTTTTCAGTAGTAGAGAAAAATTTGGACTCCAAGAGAATTTCTCCTTCAGCTCCACGAGCCACCCCCCCCCCAATCTGCCACCTATTGTCTTAAGAGATTTCCGGCGGGCGGGGCTGCTCTTTGATTGATTTGGGTGTTGTTTTGCATATCTAAAACCAGGTGATCAAATCACTAAGGACACCTTTCCTCAGATGACTCTAGAGGGACGGAGATCTGCCAAATCAAAGAATGGCGAAAAGTCGGAGAAACTCAGCTTTAGTTCAAGAGCCAACAGCTGGGCTCTGTTAGCCATATCGGACTGTACTGTGGCCAGGCGTGGTGACACAGGCCTGTCCTCCCAGCTCTGGGGAGGTGGAAGCAAGAGTGTAGAAAATTGGAGCTAGCCTGAGCTATAGAACAAGACCCCCCCCCACCCCCGCCTCAAAGCACAAAACAAAACCGAAAGAAAAATCACGGTTAGTGCATTTTTAGACACGGGCTAAAGGGGTTTCCCCAAAGTCAGAGTGTTTGGGATAGACATAATCCTAAAAATCTTTATATCTAAAATCACACTCATTCTAGAAACTGACTGACTGAATGACAGGCTCAGGAGGACTCACTATATTTAGATACATTGCAAAATTTTATTTGTATGGATATGTGTGTGTGTGTGTATGTGTGTATGTGTGTGTGCGTGTGTGTGTTTGTTATTTTGAGGTAGGGTCTCTCTCTAGCCCTGGCTGACCTCAGAGCTCACTATGTAGTCTCAGGGTGGTCTCAAACTCATGGCGATCCTCCTACCTTCTCTTCCTGAGTGCAGATTAAAGGCAGGTGCCACTACACCTGGCTATATTACATATATATGTATGTACGTATGTACGAATATATTAAAAGTATGGGGTTTTTTGTTTGTTTGTTTTTCGAGGTAGGATTTCAGTCTAGTCCAGGCTGACCTGGAATTCACCATGTAGTCTCAGGGTGGCCTCGAACTCACAGCGATCCTACTACCTCTGCGTCCCAAATGCTGGGATTAAAGGCCACCACGCCCGGTTTAAATGTATATTTTAAAGGCCCTTTATCACACCAATTCCCAGCCTGCAGCATGTGTCTGTCCTTCCAAAAACACCTTCCTTCCTGTGGTGGTTTGAATTCCTGGTTTCAACAATTCCATCAGGTCACTTCCTCCCACCCCTAGAGCTGGAGGTGGCTGACATCTTCGGAGACAACCTGAAGAATGGGTAAGCAAATGTTTGTTTTCTCCTCTTTTAAAATTCCTGAAGACACGAGGCAGGCTTTGGCCCAGGGGCCCCCAAAGCAGCTGGAGGCTCCCGCCGTCTCCACCCTTTGTTTTCCTAAGACTCCTCACTGTTGTCCCCACTGGTTGAAAAGCCATCCCACCCCTGTTTTCAAAGAGAGCTGGTTGCATTTCAATGTCACTGAAAGTCCCCTCCCCAGGCAGGGATTCCCCGACGTCTTGGCGTCTCGCTGTCCCTACACAGACAAGAAATCATTAGCTCTAATTAAGTCCTCCCCAGCAGGCTGGCCGGGGTCGCTTAGGCAAGACTGCCTTCCCTCCTCCCCTGTAGGAAGGAGGGAAGGGCTGCTCCTTTGGGGCAGGTGGGAGTGTGGGGATGGGAAAGGCTATTTGGTGGCATGTGTCAGAAAACTTTAAAAATAGAATTGTCGCCCGGGCGTGGTGGCGCACGCCTTTAATCCCAGCACTCGGGAGGTGGAGGTAGGCCAGGTGTTCAAAAAGCAAACACCTGCTGATTACCTTGCAAATGAAATCGGCGTTCACCTCGTGGATGGCTTGGAGATAGAAGCCCAAAGACACTGTGGGTCAGCTGGGCGGGTGAGGTGGCTCATACCTATAAGCACTTGGGAGGCTGAGGTAGGAGGTAGGCTGTGAGTTTGAAGCCAGCTTGGACTACATAATAGTGAGTGTGAGATCAGTCTGGGAGTAGTGAGAGCTGGCTTCTAGCCTCTATCCTCCCTCTCCACACACACACACACACACACACACACCACCAAAAAGAGCAGTTTGCCACACTTTGCAACTTTTAGCATAGTGTAGGAGTGGCACATTATTAAATATTTTTTTTTAATTTTTTGTTTATATTTATTTGAGAGCGACAGAGACAGAGAGAAAGAGGGAGAGAGAGAAAATGGGCGTGCTGGGACCTCCAGCCACTGCAAAGGAACTCCAAGTGCGTGTGCTCCCTTACGCATCTGGCTAACATGGGTACTGGGGAATCGAGCCTTGAACCGGGGTCCTTAGTCTTCGCAGGCAAGCGCTTAACTGCTAAGCCATCTCTCCAGCCCTAAATGTTTTTTTTTGTTTGTTTGTTTTTTGTTTTTTCGAGGTAGGGTCTCGCTCTAGCTCTCTCCCTCTCTCTCTCTCATGCATAAAAAAAAAAAAAAAAAAAAAAAAAAAAAAAAAAAAAAAAAAGCCAAGCTAGGTGTGGTGGCTCAGGTCTTTAATCCCAGTACTTGGGAGGTGTTAGGTCAGGACAAAATGCAGTCACCAAGGGCAGCAGGAAGGCAACAGAGGCACAAGGAATTGGGTCACCCACATTCCTCAAGGAACCCAGCCATCATCCCTTCCTTGCCTAACAATGCCCCAGGTCCAGGTTTCCTGCCCCCTTATCTCTCAGGACACCAGGTTGCTGCTCTGGTGTCACACCCTGGCTATCTTAGATCTCCCCTAAAGAACCCTTTTCTTTACTCCCCCTTCCTCACCTTCCCTCAACTGAAGAGCTCGTTACAGCCCACTATCTGTAATCCCAAATTGACTGCTCCGCTCTTGAGAGTCAGTCCTGGCAGCTCGTGTTTTCCCCAAATAAAAGCTTCCATCTTTGCCTCAGAGCCGTCTCCGTCTCCGTGGTCTCTGTTACTCCTGAACCTTACATGAGGAAGAGGAAGGAGGATCGCCATGAGTTCAAGGCCACCCTGAGACTACATCATGAACTCCAGGTCAGCCTGAGCTAAAGTGGAACTCTACCTCGAAGAAGAAAAAAAAAGAAAAGAAGTTATTTCTCCTGTCATTTGCAATAGCATGGATGTGCTTGGAGGACACTGTTTTAAGTAAAGCAAGTTAGGTAGGAGAAAAACACCACGAGTTCTTGGCTCAAATATACAGAAGCTAAAAAGTCAGTGCGCTTCACAGAAACAGGAGAGTAAGAGAGGGACCGCTGAGACTGGCGAGGGGAAGTGAGGGGAAGAAGGCGAAGGGTACAGAGGTGACGTTGGGTAGGAGGACTGACAGGACCCCATGGTGTGTGACTGTCACAGCCATGCTGCAGACCCGGAAGTACTGTCTTTACTGTACTGTGCTGAGTTTAAACTCAGACTTTTAGCATCCCTCCTCCAACAATCAACTTTCACCCATTTGTAACCCAAGCTCCAACTTCCCCCACCCAACAAGCTACCTGCTGTCCCCACTTCTGCCGCCAGGGGGCGTGGGCTACTGGGCTAAGATGCTACCTTCAAAAACACAGACAAGGGCCGGAGAAGGTGACTGAAAGGCATTCGTCTGCAAAGCCAAAGGACCCCAGTTCGATTCCCCAGGACCCACGTAAGCCAGATGCACAAGGAGGTACGGAGGTACGTGCACCTGGAGTTCATTTGCAGTGGCTGAAGGCCCTGGTGCACCCATGCTCGCTCTCTCTCGCACTCTCTCTACCTCTTTCTCTCTCAATGAAATCTACTCTTTAAAAAACCAAACAAACAGACAAGGACTGGAGCCATGGCTTAGTGGTTAAGGCACTTGCCTGCAAAGCCAAAGGACCCAGGTTCAATTCCCCAGTACCCACATAAGCCAGATGCACAAGGTGCATGCGTCTGGAGTTCCTTTGCAGTGGCTGGAAGCCCTGGCACAACTGTTTTCTCTCTAAAAAATTAATAAATATGAGTAAATTAAGAAGAAAAAAAAGACAATGTCTTCTGGAAGGTGCCGTCTTAAATAGCATAGTAAATGTTTCTGGTCAGAATCTGTCCCTCATACCAGCTATTCATCATTGCCCAGTCTGTCTTGAGATTATGGAATGGGGGAGGGGGCACATCTTCAAAAAACAAAGCTGAAGGATTTTTTTTTTCTTTGAAAAAAAGTCAACAGCGTGGATTCTTCTTGAATCCCAGCCTGCTGGAGCCAAGAACGGGAGTACACCATCTCTTGCCTCCCCCCCCTCCACCCATTTGCCTTTAATTAATCCCCAAGTTGCAGGGGCTGTCTGAAGTGGTCCTTAAGGAGGTGCTCAGGGGACGGACAGAGGCTCACTCGAGGCTCGGGGCTTGCACATTGGCTCTGCATTCTTTCCTGGTTTCCGGCGGCCAGGGCTCTCTTCTGACCCTCTCAGTACGGGGACAATAACGAGGGTCTTATTAGAGGGCATGCACATTGTCCCGGGCTGCTTTGTGGTCTCCCCAGGGTCAGCAGGATCTGCCCCCTCCCTCCTATCCCAGCTTGCAGATAGTTCCTCCCCACGGCATAGGCTGATGTCAAAGGGTTGTTCCCCAACAACACGCACACACACACAGTCCACGGTCCCAGCCTGGGTGGGAGAGGGGCTGAGGAACACAGGAAGCACACTCACCATCTTGGAGACGGGAAACTTGTTAAGCCTCTTTTGCCAGACACACATCAACCCCCCCCTCCTCATCTGGGGCCCTCACTCCTGCCATTCAGTAACAAAAGCGGGGCCTGGCATTCCAGGTTGTAGAGGCCGGGCGGAGGGCATGTGAAGTCCCTTCAGAGCTCATAAAACGAATCCTGACTCAGAAAGGAAATGTGTTTTGAAATCCAGAGGAAACAGCATTTAATGATCGTGGGGGTCTCTCGGCTATAAACGGACACTATCTTTTGTCTTTCTTGAGGTCTCATGGCTTCCAGACAATTAAACACCGTATTTCAAGGGTTAAGTATGAACCATGAGGAATCTTCTAGAGAGAGAAATGAACCGAAAGTGCAAGATATTTGGTCTTGACTCTTATTGGGATACTGTTGCCAAGAACTTGGGAGTGTCTGCTGGTCCAAAAGTGGCCCTGCACAGTGGTGGAAGTAGAGGCCCAGGGCTGGGCCTGGTTGCACAGGTCTGAAACCTCACCACCTGGGAGGCAGAGGCAGGAGGATTACAGTTTGAGACCAGGGTGGGTTAGTGAGTTCCAGGTCAGCCTGGCTACAGAATGAGACTCTAGATTAAAAAAATAATAATAATAACAAAACACAGGGCTGGAAAGATGGCTCAGGAGTTAAAGGCGCTTGCCTGCAATGCCTAACTTCCTGGGTTCCTTTTCCTAGTGCCCATGTAAAGGTAGATGCACAACGTGGTGCATGCATCTGGAGTTTGTTCAACAGGGGCTGGAGGCCCTGGCTTGCCCCCCGCCCCTCTCTCCCTCTCCTTGCAAATAAATAAATAAATAAATAAATAAATAAATATTTTAAAAACCCAAACCAGTCCAGGCTTGGTGATGCTTATCATTCCAGCCCTTGGGAGAGGCAGGAGACTAAGGAGTTCAAGGTCATTCTCAGCTAACTAGTGAGTTCAAGGCCAACATGAGCTACATGAGATCCTGTTTCAAACAAACAATCAGAACTAAACGAGGGGTTGGAGAGATTGTTCAGGGGTTAAGGCGCTTGCCTGCAAAGCCTAAGGAGCCAGGTTCCGTTCCCCAGGACCCAAGCAAAGCCAGATGCAAAAGGTGGCGAATGCATCTGGAGTTAGTTTGCAGTGGCTGGAGGCCCTGGTGTGTCCATTCTCTCTCTCTCTCAAATAAATACTAAATAAATGAAATTTAAAAATTAAGAAAAAAAGCCGGACGTGGTGGTGCACGCCTTTAATCCCAGCACTCGGGAGGCAGAGGTAGGAGGATCGCCGTGAGTTCGAGGCCACCCTGAGACTCCATAGTGAATTCCAGGTCAGCCTGGGGTAGAGTGAGACCCTACCTCAAAAAACAAAAACAAAAACAACAACAAAAAAAAAATTAAGAAAAAAAAGCCGGGCGTGGTGGCGCACACCTTTAATCCCAGCATTCAGGAGGCAGAGGTAGGAGGATCGCCATGAGTTCAAGGCCACCCTGAGACTACAGAGTTAATTCCAGGTCAGCCTGGACCAGAGTGAGACCCTACCTCGAAAAACCAAAAAAAATAAAAAAATTAAAAAAAAATAAAATAAAATAAAAAGAAAAGAAAAAAATCATTGGGTTTTTCACGTTCTTTCTTTGATGAAATGAGGGGACTAACAAACTGGGGTCCACTGACCCTTGATGCTTCACCATCCCAGTGTCCTTCTCTTCATCACCTGCTACCGCAATGTGTCCTTCATATCCTGGCTTTAATGACATATTGAGAAACCATGTCAGTAGTTTTTTTTGTTTTGTTTTGTTTTTGAGGTAGGGTCTTGCCCAGCCTCCAAATTTATATATATTTTTAAGATTTTACTTATTTATTTATTTGAGAGAGAGAGAGAGAGAGAGAGAGAGAGAAAGAAAATACCAGGGCTTCCAGCCACTGCAAACAAAACACAAACACACATGCCACCTTGGGCATCAGGCTGCTGAGGAATTGGACCTGGGTCCTTAGGCTTTGCAGACAAGTGTCTTAACCACTGAGCAATCTCTCCAGCTGCTCAATTTTTTTTTTTTTTTTTTAGTATTTTATTTTATTTTTGGTTTTTCAAGGTAGGATTTCACTGTAGCCCAGGCTGAACTGGAATTCACTATAAAGTCCCAGACTGGCCTTGAACTCATAGCAATTTTCCTATCTCTGCCTCCCAAGTGCTGGGATTAAAGGTGTGTGCCACCACACCTTGCTTTAATCTTTTATTTTTATTTATTTATTTGAGAGAGACAGAGAGAAAGAAAGAGGGGCTAGAGAGATGGTTTAGTGGTGAAAGCACTTGCCTGCAAAGCCTAAGGACCCATGTTTGACTCTCTAGATCCCACATAAGACAGATGCACAAAGTGATGCAAGCATGCAAGATCATACATGCACACAAAGAGACACACGTGTCTAGAGTTCAATTACAGTGGCTGGAGGCCCTGGTGTGCCAATTCTCTCTCTCTTTCACTCACATACTCTTGCATTAAAAAAAGGCCAGTCTGTAAACTGGGCGTGGTGGCACATGCCTTTAATCCCAGCACTCGGGAGGCAAAGGTAGGAGGATCATGGTGAGTTCAAGGCCGCCCTGAGAATACAGAGTGAATTCCAGGTCAGCCTGGGCTAGAGTGAGACCCTACCTCGAAAAGCCTTTTCAAAAAAAAAAAAAAAAAAAAGCCAGTCTGTTGGATGGGCTTGCTTCAAAAAAAAAAAAAAAAGAAAGAAAAGAAAAGAAAAGAGAGAGAGAGAGAGAAAGAAGAAAGGAAGAAAAGGAAAGGAAAGAAAGGGACAGAGAGAGAAAGAATAGGAGCACCAGGGCTCCTAGCCACTGCAAACAAACTCCAGATTCATGCACCATCTTGTGCATCTGGCTTACATGGGTCCTGGGAAATCAAATCTGGATCCTTTGGCTCTTCAGGCAAGCACCTTAGCAGCTAATCCATCCCTCCAGTCCCTTTTTTAAAAAAAAATATATGTGTATGTATATATATTTTTGGGCTGGAGGGATGACTTAGCGGTTAAGGTGCTAGTCTGAAAAGCTAAAGGACCCAGGTCCAATTCCGCAGGACCCAAGTAAGCCAGATGCAGAAGGTGGCACATGCTTCTGGAATTCGTTTACAACAACTGAAGGCCCTGGCACACCCATTCTCTCTCTTGATCTGCCTCTTTCTCTCTCAAATATAAATAAAAATAAAGTATTTAAAATGTTTTATTTTTATTAATTTTTTTTTTTTGTTTTGGTTTGGTTTTCCAAGGTAGTGTCTCACGCCAGCTCAGGCTGACCTGGAATTCACTATATAGTCTCACAGTGGCCTCGAACTCTCGGCGATCAGCCTACCTCTGCCTCCCGAGTGCTGGGATTAAAGGCATGCGCCACCATGCCTGGCTTATTTCTTTTAATAATTTTTTTGATCCATGCTTGTTGAATCTGAGTATGAGGAGCTATGGATAGAATGGACTAACTGTGTATGAGTAAATATATCATCTCTCACTACTCCAAACCAAGCACTTCCTCTTCTACATTTCTTGTGGGTTCTTTTTAAAAATATTTTTATTTTATTTTTACTTATTTATTGAGAGAGAGAGAATGAGTTGGCCAGGCCCTCTAGCCACTGCAAATGAACTCCAAACGCATGTGTCCCCATGTGCATCTGGCTTATGAGGGATCTGGGGAGTTTAACCTGGGTCCTTAGGCTTTGCAGGCAAGGGTCTTAACTGCTAAGCCATTTCCCCAGCACTGTTGTTTTATTTTTGTTTTGTGGTGCTAAAGATCAAAACTAGGGTCTTGAAAGGAAAGGTGTGGGAGGGTTAATCAAAATCTAAGAGGGGATAAGTAAGTTATATGGAAACCTCCTTTTTTGGACAATGGCATATCTAGAAGGCATAGATTGTTACTAGAAAATTTTCAGTGCAAGGGATGAGATACCTTCCCGTGAGTTGTTGGCCAGAGAGGTCACTGATGCCCCCAAAACATTACAGGCCATTTCCAAGGCTCTTAGTTTCCCACCAGGAAGAGATGGTAAGATCCTATTGCTGAAGACTCCACATACTTGGGCTACAAGGTCACTGTGAAATCTTGTTGGAGCTGAGCTGAAAACCTCCTCCATGTAGACCAGCTGACAGAAAGCTGGAAAAAACTATGCTGTATGCAGCTCTATGGGAGAAAGAGAAGTCATCAGTGGAAATAAATAACAGTGGACACTGTAAGCCTTAAGTTGGGCCAGCCAGGCCAAATGAGTCAACGAGTAGCAATAGTGGCATGTCTGTTATGGGGGAAACCAACCACTCTATAATTGGACTGGAGGCTTGTTCCATGGGAGGAACACACGCCTGATACTGAAAACCTGTGTCAAGGGAAGTCATGAGTCCTAGGGGTGTAACAGCCGCTGGTGTCTGGCTCATTACATATATTATGCTCACCAAATTGCCCGGTAAGCACTTTTCTTAATTGTTCATACCCATATATTAATGCTACTCTCACTTTTGGTTACAGAAGCAGTGACCTTGGGATGACTCAAAAGGCATTATAGTGCTGAGAAGAAGTGACAGAGCACTGAAACCTCTCTAACACCTTCCAAGGCCAGGGTCCGTTGCAGAAGAGGTGGCAGGAAGAATGTAAGAGCCAAAAAAGGGCAGGATTCCTTGCAATGCTCTCTTCCAGATACAAAATGGACTGGATATCCATGACCTCACAGTGCCTGGCGCTGCCTACATAAGACCAGTATAATAGGAGGAAAAGATGATGACATCAAAATAAAAGAGAGTCTGATGAAGAGGGGGAGGGGATATGATGGAGAGAGGAGTTGGGAAGGGGAAAATGGGTGGGGGATTATCATAGTTTATTGCCTATAACTATGGAACATGTCAATAATAAAAAAAAAAATTAAGAGCCGAACATGGCACACACCTTTAATCCCAGCACTCAGGAGGCAGAGGTAGGAGGATCGCTGAGAGTTTGAGGCCAACCTGAGACTACACAGTGAATTCCAGGTCAGCCTGGACTAGAGTGAAACCCTACCTCGAAACAACAACAACAAAAAAAAAAAATTGAAAAAAAACCCCAAAATATTAGAGTCTTGCACGTGCTAAGACCTGCTCTACCACTGAGCTACAACTCTAGGCCCACACCTCCTGTGTAATTGACTGATATCCATCCATCATTGTCTGTGAATTTCTTCCCTAGGCTGAGTTATGCTAAATGTTAGGAAGACAGAGCGAGAGCCTGGGAGGTGTGGCTCGGGGGTAGAGTGACTGCTCAGCGTCACTTAGCATGCATGAGGCCTTAGGTTCCATCCTTAGCACTGCAAAGCAAACAAATAAAAATAAAAGAAGACTGGAGAGATGACCTTAGTTGTTAGGAGTACTCTCTGTGCCAGCACGAGGGAACAAGGAGGCACGAGAGAGCACTTTTGGTCAGTCCCCAGAACTCACAGCTGGGTAGGGCCACACCACTATAACCCCAGTCCTGTGGGGGATCAGAGACAGAAGAATCTCAGAGCTTGGGAATAAAAACTAGTAAGCTCTGGGATCAGAAAGAGACTCCAGCTCAAATAAGAATCAGCGGAGATTCCCACTGAGACGCTGGCGGCCCCAGTCCACTCGCCTGCTCGACTGGTACAGAACTACAGGAGCAGAAACCAGGGAGAGGGATTGTCCTATCACACCAGCCTCCTCGCAAACTCAAGAAATCTGAAGGACAAGACAGCAGGGACCAGCTGAGCAGCTCCAGTGCAATTCCAGGCACCCTGCACAGCCTCCCATCTCCCGACTGCCAGTGTCACAAGCCAGTGGAGAACTCATCCACTCACCAGCCACACGGCAGCCAGCACAGCCAATCAGAACACCAGATCCAGCGATCCAAGCAGCCTAAGCAAGTCCACAGAGCAACAGAGGGGGATTGGGGTGGGCACTCAGCATTGGTGAGATTGGAAGCCACCCCAAGGGGTAACAGGGCCTACTTACACAAAGGCAGGTGCATAGGCCTGCACTGGACGTGCCAATCTCACTTTCCATGTCAGGGTGGGTTATGTGTTAGATTTTATTGACATACTCTTGGTTGGTTTTACCATTCTCAAGTTAGCTGTATCTATAGAGCCTTTGTCTTTTTGTTATGTTATTATTGGGGGCAGGGTCTTACTCAGCCCCAGGCTGACCTGGAACCCATTTCAGGCCAGAAATCTCGCTCTCCTAATTGATAAGACTAAGGGTGTGGGGCAACACACACCCTTAGGAACTTTGACATTCTTAGATTATTTGTTTGTTTTAATTCTTATTCTCTCATAAATACTTTCTGCTGGTTTTGATTGAACGTGTATATTGCTCAGTTGAATTATAGAATTTGCCAGTAATTTGCTCCACCCAGCCTAATAGAATGCTTGCAGAGCAGACAAATTCAACACCTAGGATCACTTCTGCTGTTACTCTGGGAGCAATGTAAGAGCCACACCTGGCACCTAAAACTCCAACCCTGAAGGTATGTAAAGTTGGGTTTACACATCTTAAGAATACTGCAGATAATTAGAAAACCCAAGTATAAAATTAACTGAAGATGCAAAAACCTCTGCATTATAATATAAGAAACACAAAAGATCAAGACAATAAAATACTACCAAAAATTATAAATCCATCAGAAATGACCCCCACTGAGACTGAGTTAGATGAAATATACAAGAAAGTTTTTTTTAAAAAAATATTATATCTATGTTGAAAGAAATCAAAGGAATCAAAGAAAAAAACAAACTCCTGAAGGAGAAAACAGGAAACCCACTTAATAAAATAAGGAGGTCAATACAAGACGTGAGTAAGGAAATAGAAGTAATGGAAAAATGCCAATCAGAAATACTAGAAAAGAAAAACAGTAAGTCAAACAGAAAACTCTGTAGAAAGTCTCACCAGTAGAATGGATCAAGGAGAGGACAGAATATCTAAACTAGAAGACCAGTTGGAAGATCTAATACAGTACAACAAAGAGAAAGACAAACTAATAGTAAGGCATGAAAGGGGATTTCAAGACATTTGGATCACTATGAAGAGATCAAACATAAGAATGCAAGGCATACCAGAAGGAGAAGAATTTCACTCCAAAGGTATAGTAGGTATTTTCAACAAAATCACAGAAGAAAATTCCCCCCAAATAGGTAAAATGATGCTAATACAGATATAGGAAGCCTTTATAATGTGAAACAGACAGTCAGGAAAGAACCTCTAACCACCATATTATAATTAAACTACAAAACGTACAAAGCAAAGACAATATATTGAAAGCAGTTAGAGAGAAAAATCAAGTCACATATAAAGGCAAGCCCATCAGGATCACAGCAGATTATTCAACACAAACTTTAAATGCCAGAAGGGCTTGGAATGATGTATTTCAAGTTCTGAAAGTTAACAACTGTCAACCAAGTCAGTTTTTATCTAGAAAAGCTATGCATCCAAATTGATGGAGAAATAAGGACATTCCACAACAAAAACAGGCTAAAGGAATATATGACAATTAAGCCACCTCTACAGAAAGTACTTGAAGGATCCTTCACACTGAAAAGAAAGAAAAGCACACACACAAGGAAACAGGAAAAAACAAGCCATATTCAAACAATATGGAATACAAGACAGTAAAGTAAAAACAGGAATAACTACAAAACAAGAAGAATGGCAATAATAAATGCATAGCTTTCAATAATAACTCTTAATATCAATGGTATCAATGCCCCAACCATAACACACAAGCTTACAGAGTGACTTAAAAAACAGGATCTGGGCTGGGGAAATGGCTTGGTGGTTAGGTGTTTGTCTGTGAAGCCTAAGGACTCTGGTTTGATTCCCCAGGACCCATGTAAGCCAGACACACAGGTGATACATGTGTCTGGAGTTTGTTTGCAGTGGCTGGAGGCTCTGGAGTGTGCATTCTCTTTCTCCCTCTCTCAAATAAATAAATAAATAAATATGTTTTAAAAATATGCTGGGTGTGGTATTGCATGCCTTTAATCCCAGCACTTGAAAGGCAGAGGTAGGAGGATCACCATGAGTTAGAGGCCACCCTCAGGATACATAGTGAATTTCAGGTCAGCCGAGACCCTACCTTGAAATAAAAGATCATAAAAAAACAGGATCCTTCTATTTTGCCTCTAAGAAACTCACCTTTTCATAAAAGGAAAACACTATCTTAGGGTGAAAGGATGGAAAACGGTTATTCAAGCAAATGGGCTTAAAAAACAAGGAAGTATTGCTACCCTAATATCTGACAGAGTAGATTTCAAACCAACCTTAGTTAGGAAAGATAAAGAAGGTCACTTTATATTGATTAAAGGGCCACTCCAACAGTGGGACATGAAAATTCTAAACATATATGCACCTAACATAGGGGCTCCCAATTGCATCAAATAAACACAATTCAACTTAAGGTCATAGATGGCACCAAACACAATTGTAGTGGGTAACTTCAATACCCCACTCTCAATTGACAGGTCATCCCAAGAAAAAAATAAATAGAGAATCATCTGGACTAAATGAGGTCATAGAACAAATGAACCTAACAGATGTCTACAGATAATTCCATCTAAATGCTACAGAATACACATTCTCAGCCCCACATGGAACATTTACAAAAATGGACTACATATTAAGACACAGAGCAATTCTTAACAAATATAGGAAAATTGAAATAATTCCTTGCACTCTATCTAATCACAATCGGATGAAAGTACAAATTAACAGCAAGAAATGCTATAGAGAATACACAAAATCATGGAACTAAAAGAGTACACTACTAAATGGTGAATGGGTCAATCAAGAAATCAAGAAGGAAATCAAAAAATTCATAGAATCAAATGATAATGAGAACACAATACACCAAAACCTTTGGGACACAATGAAGGCAGTCCTAAGAGGGAAATTTATAGCTTTAAGTGCCTATATTAGGAAAGTAGAAAGGTCACAAGTAAACATCTTAATGCTTTATCTTAATGTCTTGGAAAAAGAAGAATAAGGCACACCAAAAAAAAAAAAAAAAAAATCAGTAGATGGGACCTGGAGAGATGGCTTAGCACTTAAAGTACTTTCCTACCAAGCCTAAGGACCCATGTTTGATTCTCCTATGTAAGCCAGATGCACAAGGTGGCACATGCATCTGGAGTTCATTTGCAGTGGCTAAAGGCCCTGGTGTGCCCACTCTCTCTCTCTCTCTCTCTCTCTTCCCTGTTCTTTCTCAAATAAAAATAAATTAAAAATCAGTAGATGGGAAGAAATAGTAAGGATCAGGGTAGAAATTAATGAAATAGAAATAACAATAACAACAATAAGAACAATACAGCAAATCAATGAAACAAAGAGATGGCTCTTTGAAAGGATAAACAAGATTGATAAACCCTTAGCAGATCTGACCAGGAGAAAGAGAGAAGAGACACAAGTCAATATAATTAGGAATGAAAAAGGCACCATTAAAACAGATACCAATGAATTTCAAAAAATCATGAGGACATACTTTAAGAACATATACTCCACTACGTTTGAAAGTTGGAAAGAAATGGATCATTTCTCACACTTACATGACCTACCAAAATTAAATCAAGATGAGATAAACCATTTAAACAGATCTATAACAAGCATGGAGATGAAATAGTTATTTTAAAAAAATCTCTTAACTGAAAAAGTCCAGACCCAGATGGATTCATTGGTGAATTTTACTAGATCATCACAGATGAACAAATACTAATGCATCTCAAAAATTTCCATAAAATAGAAAAGGAAGGAATACTACCAAACTCCTTCAACAAAGGCAGCATTATCCTGGTACCAAAATCAGGCAAAGACAGAACAAAAAAGAAAATTACAGGCCAATCTTCCTCATGAACATAGATGCAAAAATTCTCAACAAAACACTGGCAAGCAAGCAGGGCGTGGTGGCGCATGCCTTTAATACCAGCACTTGGGAGGCAGAAGCAGGAGGATCACCATGAGTTCGAGGCCACCCTGAGAATTCAGAGTGAATTCCAGGTCAGCCTAGACTAGAGTTCAACCCTATCTTGAAAAACCAAAGCCAAAAACAAACAAACAAAAAAACTAGCAAGCAGAATGCAAGAATATATCAAAAGGATCTTTCACCTGACCAAGTAGGCTTTATCCCAGAGATGCAGGGGTGGTTCAACATATGCAAATGGATAAATGTAATATGCTATATAAATGGACTGAAGGGCAAAACTCACATAATCATCTCAATAGATGGAGAAAAGATATTTGACAAAAACCCAACATCCCTTCATGTTAAAAGTCCTAAAGAGCTGGGCATGGTGGCACACGCCTTTAATCCCAGCACTCGGGAGGCAGAGGTAGGAGGATTGCCGTGAGTTCGAGGCCACCCTGAGACTCTATAGTGAATTCCAGGTCAGCCTGGGCTAGAGTGAGACCCTACCTCAAAAAACAAAAAAACAAGACAAAACAAAAAAAGTCCTAAAGAAACTGGGGATAGAAGGAATATATCTCAACATAATAAAGGTTATTTATGACAAACCTACAGCTAACATAATACTAAGTAGGGGAAAACTTGAAGCTTTTCCACTAAGATCAGGAGCAAGACAAGGGTGCCCATTTCCCCCACTTTTATTTAATACAGCACTGGAAGTCTTAGCCATAACAATAAGGCAAGAGACACATAAAAGAGATACAGATTAGAAAGAAAGTGATCAAATTATCATTATTTGCAGATGATATGATTCTATATATAAAGTACCCTAAAGACTCTACCAGCAAACTGTAAGAGCTAGTAAACACTTTTAGCCATGTAGTAGGATACAAAATAAACACACAGAAACCAGCAGCTTTCATATATACTAACAACAAACAGGCAGAGGATGAAATCAGAGACTCTCTTCCATTCACAGTTGCCTCAAAAAATAAAAATAAAGTACCTTGGAATAAACCTAACCAAGGAAGTGAAGGATCTCTACAATGAAAACTTTAAAACACTCAAGACAAAACTTGCAGAGGATGCTAGGAAATGGAAAGATATTCTATGTTCTTGGATTGATATAATCAATATTGTGAAAATGTCAATCTTACCAAAAGCAATCTACACATTTAATGCAATCCCCATCAAAATTCCAATGGAATTCTTCATGGAAATAGAAAAAGACAATCCTAAAATTCATTTGGAAGCATAAAAAACCTTGAATAGCCAAAATAATTTTGAGCAACAAAAATAAGGCTGGTGTTATCACCATACCTGATTTTAAGCTATATTACAGAGCCATAGTAACAAAAACAATATGGTACTGGCACAAAGACAGATATGTAGATCAGTGGAACAGAATAGAGGACCCAGATGTAAATCCAGGTAGCTATAGCCAGCTGATTTTCAATAAAAATACAAAAAATACTCATTGGAGAAAAGACAGCCTCTTTAACAAATGGTGCTGGGAAAACTGGATATTGATATGTAGAGGTATGAAAAGAGACCCTTATCCTTCTCCATGCATAAGAATCAAGTCCAGAGGAACCCTTCTACACTGTTGGTGGGAATGCAATCTGGTCCAGCCATTGTGGAAATCAGTGTGGAGGTTCCTGAGACAGCTAAAAATAGATCTAGTATATGACCCAGCTATATCACTCCTAGGCATATATTCCAAGGACTCATCTCATTACCTTAGAGATACTTGATCAGCCACATTTATTGCCACTCTATTCACAATAGCTAGGAAATGGAACCAGCCTAGATGTCCCTCAACTGATGAGTGGATAATGAAGATGTGGAACATTTACACAATGGTAAAGAAAACTGAAGTTATGAAATTTCAGGAAAATGGATGGATCTGGAAAGAATTATACTAAGTGAGGTAACCCAGTCCCAGAAAGCTAAACATCACATGTTCTCTCTCATATGTGGATCATAGCTACAAGTGATTGGACTTCTGTGTGAGTAGAAAGAAAACTCAGTAGCAGAGGCCAGTAAGCTAGAAAGGACATGTAAAGGGAATAGAAAGGGAGGGAGGGGAGATTTAATAGGATGTAATTGTATATGTGTAAGTAGAAAAACAGATTAATGGGGGTGAAAAAGCCTATGTGAGCTCAGGGAAAGAGATTGAGTAAAGGAAAGGTGGAGGGAGGGATAATCAAAATCTAAGAGGATATAAATAAGTCATATGGAAACCTACTTTTTATGGGCAATGGAACACACAGGAGCCATAGATGGTTACTAGAAAATTTTCAGTGCCACAGACAGGATACTTTCCAGTGAGTTGTTGGTCAGGAAGTTCCCTGATGCCCCCAAAACATTACAGGCCATTGCCAAGGTCCTTGGTTTCCTACCAGGACTAGATGGTAAGGCCCTATTGCTTAAGACTCCACCTACTTGGGCTGCAAGGTC
The DNA here is from genome assembly GCA_036346955.1 of Dipus sagitta. Taxonomy (NCBI): domain Eukaryota; kingdom Metazoa; phylum Chordata; class Mammalia; order Rodentia; family Dipodidae; genus Dipus; species Dipus sagitta. The sequence continues at coordinate 19,923,774 of CM070782.1, read as the reverse complement.
ACTGAGATATCCTGCTGGAGCTGAGCTGCAAACCTCCTCCATATAGACCAGCTGACAGAAAGCTGGAAAAAGCTACACTGAATGCAGTTCAGTGGTAGAGAGAGAAATCACCAGTGAAGATACTCAACAGTGGACACTGCAAGCCTTAAATTTGGTCAGCCAGGCCAAAGGAGCCAGCGGGTGCAATAGTGGCACATCTGTCATGGTGGAAACCAACTGCCCTCTAATTTGACTGGAGGCCTGCTCCATGGGAGGGAATACATCCCTGATACTGAAAACCTAAAACATGGGTAGTCATGAGTCCTAGGGGTGTAATGTCTGCTGCTGTCTGGCTAAATGTATATACTATGCTCACCAAACTGCCCAGTAAGCACTTTTCTTAATGTTTATACGCATCTATTAATGCTACTCTCACATTTGGTTAAAAACCTCCTCTTTTCAGATAGCAGTGACCTTGGGATGAGAAGGCACCATGGGGCTGAGAAGTGACAGAGGAGAGCTCAACACTGAAATATCTCTATCACACCTCCCAAGGCTCAGGGTCCATTGCGGAAGAGGTGGCGGAAAGAATGTAAGAGTCAAAGGAAGGGTAGGACTCCTTACAACGTGCTCCTCCAGACACAAAATAGCCTGGATATCCATGACCTCACAGTGCCTGACACTACCTGCACAAGACCATCATAATAGGAGGAAAAGATCATGACATCAAAATAAAAAAGAGACTGATTAAGAAGGGGAGGGGATATGATGGAGAGTGGAGTTTCAAAAGGGAAAGTGGGGGAGGGAGGGAATTACCATGGGATATTGTGTATAGTCATGGAAGTTGTCAATAAAAAAAAAAAAAATCAAGTCCGAATGGCTGAAAGATCTTAGTATCAGACCTGAAACTCTGAAACTGCTACAGGGAAAAGTAGAGGAATCGTTCAACATATTGGTCTCAGCAAAGACTTTCTGAATATAACCACAGTTGACCAGGGGGTGATGTCCAGGTTCTGTTCATGCCATCATTTTCCCTGCCGTTATGGAGCTTCCCCCTCGAGCCTGTAAGCCATAATAGACTTCTTTTTCCCCACAAGCTGCTCTTGGTTGGGTGATTTCTACCAGCAATGATGAACCTGACTGCAACAGTAAAGTGGTACCGAGGAGTGGGGTTGCTACTAGACACCTGACTGTGTGGCTTTGGCCTTTTGGAGCTGATTTTCAAGAGGAATGTGGAAGGACTTGAAACCTTGGCCTAAGAGACAACTTGCAGTGCTATAAATTCAGCTTGATGGACTATTCTGGTCAGAGTTGAAAGACCTGAATGCAGTAAGAACTATGGACTGTGAGGTTTGGCTTATGAGGGTGAGAAAGAGCTTTGCTTGGACTGGGCTAGCAGTTTGTGTGAAAAGCTTGCTGTTATGCCTGTGTCCTGAGAAGTTGTCCAGGGTTGCTCTGCATAGAAATGATCTGGTGTGAGCAGAGGGATATATTACAGAAAGAAAAATCTTTGGGTGAACTGCTGCCCATTCAGCTGCAATTGAGAGATTACAACCTTTGAGATTGGGCCAGTTAACCTGTACTGGGGCAACAAATGAATGTAGACTCTTTTGAAGAGGCCTGAATGCTCAAAGAATGTCCTATTCTTCAAAGTTTGCTTTAGTTGCCCCCTGGGTTAATAAATTGGCACCCTACCTGGTATTGTGGAGTATAAGAAATGCTGGAAAGGCCAGGTGTGGTGGCGCATGCCTTTAATCCCAGCACTTGGGAGGCAGAGGTAGGAGGATCACGGAGAGTTTCAGGCCACCCTGAGACTACATAGTGAATTCCAGGTTAATGCTGGAAAGAGGATCATTGAGTTTGCAACATGGTCTTGTGTTTTGGAAATGACCATGGGCAGTGTGAATGAAGCAGGTTTGCTGGATGCCTGCATGGAGACCCCATGGGGCCATGAGGATGAACCGTGGATTGTAGTGGAGACCCAGTGGAGATGCTGGGACCACGGGATGACTGCTAAGGAAAGCTGCCGGCCCTGATGAAGTTTTCCAGGACTGTGAGTAGCCTGGCTAGAGAGGCAGAATTGGAATGCCAGAGATTTGTTGCTGGTTAGAATTATCAGACTTGGAGATTTGTCAGTGGCTAGAGTTGTTAGACTTGGCGTTACAGTTTGATGTTTGCCCTGGTTGTTTTAAATCTTGTATTGGCTGAATGTTTCTTTGCTGTGCCCAGTGCCATCTTCGACAGTGTGAATGTTTATTCTGTGCCATTATAGGTTTTTTGAGGTTATTTTTTTGATATTATGGCTCAGTTAAAAGATCTTGGACTATGGAGATGTATGAACATCATTGGAATTGATAAAAACTATGGGGACTTTTAAGGTTAGATGAATGCATTGCATTTTACGTCATGCATGGTTATAAGTTTTGGGGGCCAGGGGCAGAATGTGATAGTTTGATTCAGGTGTCCCCCATAAACTTAGGTATTCTGAGTGGTAGGTTCCCATCTTATGGAGATTTGGGAATTACTGCTTCCTGGAGGGAGTGTATTTTTGGGGGCGGGCTGATAGCCAGTTTCCCCATGCCAGTGTTTGGCACACTCTCCTGTTGCTATTGTCCACCTTATGTTGGCCAAGGGGTGATGTCCACCCTCTGCTCATGCCATCATGGAGCTTCTCCCTTGAGCCTGTAAGGAGAATAAACCTCTTTTTTCCCACAAGCTGCTCTTGGCTGAACCTGACTGCAACATGAGGTAACCTAGACACAGAAAGCCGAGCGCCACATATTCTCTCTCATGTGTAGATCCTAGCTACAAAGGTATAGACTTGTATGTGAGTTGGGGTAAAATTCGGCAGCACAGGCCAGTAAGCTAGAAAAGGGCTATAAGGGAGGGAGGAGAGGGGAAGACTTAAGGGGATGGTATTGTATATATGTAAATACATGAACAGATTACTGTGGGTGGAATGGCCTAAGTGAGGCCAGGGGAAGAGATTGAGAAAAGGAAGGGGGAGGGGAGGGCTAATCAAAATTTAAGAGGGTATGAATAGGCCATATGGAAACCCACATTTTGGACAATGGTGCATCCAGAAGCCATAGATTGTTACTAGAAAAATTTCAGTGCCAGAGATAGGATACCTTCCAATAAGTTATTGGCTATGGAGGTCCTTGATGGCCCCAAAACATTACAGGCCATTGCTGAGGCCCTTAGTTTCTCACCAGGAATAGATGGTAAGGCCCTATTGCTTAAGATTCCACATACTTGGGCTGCAAGATCACTGAGAAATCATACTGGGGATGAGCTGAAAACCTCCTCCATGTAGACCAGCTGACAGAAAGCTGGAAAAAAAACTATGCTATATGTAAACCTATGGGAGAGAGTAGTTAGAAGTGGAGATAAACAACAGTGAACACTGCAAGCCTTAACTCTGGCCAGCTAGGCCAAATGAGCCAATGAGTGCAATAGTGGCATGTCTGTTATGGGGGAAACCAGCCATTCACCAGGAATACATGCCTGGTACTGAAAACCTATGATGAGGGTAGTCATGATCCCCAGAGGTATAATGTCTGCTGGTGTCTGGCTAAATGTATATATTATGCTCACCAAACTGCCCTGTCATCACTTTTCTGAGTGTTCATATTCATATATTAATGCTACTCTCACTCTTGGTTAGAGAAGCTTCTCTTTTCAGATGGTGGTGACCACTGGGATGACCCAAAAGGCACCATAGTGCTGAGAAGAAGTGACAGAGGAATGTTTAGCACTAAAACATCTCTATCACACCCTCCAAGGCTCAACGTCCATGGTGGAAGAGGTGGTGGAAAGACTATAAGAGCCTAAGGAGGGGTAGGACTGCTTACAGTGCGTTCTTCCAGACACAAAATGGCCTGGATATCCATGACCTCACAGTGCCTGGTACTACCTACACAGGACCTTTATAATAGGATGAAAAGATGATGACATCAAAAGAAAAGAGAGACTAATTGAGAAGGGGAGGGGATATGATGGAGGGTGGATTTGTGAAGGGGAAAGTGGGGGAGGGGAGGGAATTATCATGGTTTATTGCCTATAATGATGGATGCTGTCAATAAAAAAAAGTTTAAAATCCAGGTGTCCTGGCTCATGCCTTTAATCCCAGCACTTGGCAGGCAGAGGTAGGAGGATCGCCGTGAGTTCAAGGACACTTGGAGACTGTATAGTGAATTCCAGGTCAGACTCAGCTTAAGCAAGACCCCACCTCAAACAAACAAACAAACAAACAAAAAGCATCACTGGAAGCAAGTTTGGGCTGCAAGTCACCAAGCTGCAAATCAAGCTGGAGCTGAGCTGGAAGCCTCCTCCCTGGTGACAAGCTGTCAGGATGCTGGAAAGCGCTACGCAGCCTGCTGGGAGAAAAAAGCCAACAGTCTTAACCAGCAGTGGGCCCTGCAAGCTACACGGCTGGACATCCAGGTCTAATATACCAGCTGGGACAATGGTGGCGTGTCTGTTTTGGGAGAAACCAAATGCTCTCTGTTTGGACTTGAGGCCTGCTCCGTGGGAGAGAATTCATGTCTGGTACTGAAAACCTAATCAAAGCCTATGGCTGGGGAAGACCATAATAAAAGGCTTAGTGGGAAAGCTGCGATTGTTGCCTGGCTAAATGGCTATATTATGCCCACCAAACTGCCCTCTAAATCCTTTTGTTCATACTACATATTAATGATATTCTCACTTTTGGTTGGAGAAGCTTCTCTTTTCAGATGATAGTGACCAGTGGGGAGACTCAAAACCCACCAAAGTGCTGAGAAGAAATGACAGTCGTATATTAGGCACTAAATGACACATCTCTGTCACATCCTCCAAGGCTTAGGTACCTTTGAGAAAGAGGTGGTAGAAAGAATGTAAGAGCCAGGGGCTGGAGAGATGGCTCAGCAGTTAAGGTGCTTGCCTGCGAAGCCCAAGCACCAGGGTTTGATTTCCCAGTACCCACATAAAGCCAGATGCACAAAGCGACACATGCATCTGGAATTTGTTTTCAGCAGCTGAAGGCCCATTCTCTCTATGTGTCTCTCTTTTCTTCTCTCTCTGCTTGCAAAAAAGTTAAATATTTTTTTAAAAAAAGAATGTAAAAGCTAGGCATGATGCCACGTGCCTTTAGTCCTAGCACTTGGGAAGCAGAGGTAGGAAGAGGATCGCCATGAGTTCAAGGCCACCCTGAAACTACTGAGTGAATTTCAGGTCAGCTTGGGCTAGAGTGAGACTCTATCTCAAAAAACAAAAGAAAGAGGATGAGCACTACTATATACTGGTTGAATACAGTATATAGGCAGTTTATAGGATATATTCATCCTCCTATCCGTGTTAAATTATCTCTGAGTTACTTATAATCTCTAATACAATGTAATTGCTGTACAAATAGTCGTTACACTACATTATTTAAGGAATTTTGATGAGGAAAAGTATAGACATCGTTAGTATGGACCCAAACATATGACTTTAATTATTAAACTTTTTTTTTCATTTGAGAGAAAGAGAGTGAGTACACGGGCATGCTAGGACCCCCTGCCACTGAAAATGAACTCTAGACACATGCGCTACTTTGTGCATCTGGCTGTACATGGGTACTTGGGAATCAAGTCCAGGCTGTCAACTTTAACCACTGAGCATTCTGCCCAGCCCCAACTATAGTACTTGAGAGTCCACAACCATCAATATCTTGAGGCATCCTGGAACCAATCCACTATGGATACAAAGGTATACTATGTTCCATAGGCCTGGAGGTCCTACCTAGAAAGGTACCAGAGTTTTTTCTTTAATATTTTATTTATTCAACAGAGAGAAAGAGGGGAAGAGAGAGAGAGAGAGAGAATGGTGGGCCAGGGCCTCCAGCCACTGCAAATGAACTCCAGACACATGCGCCCCCTTGTGCATGTGGCTAACGTGGGTCCTGGGGAATCAAACCCGGGTCCTTTGGCTTTGCAGGCAAATGCCTCAACCACTAATCCATCCCTCCAGCCCTTATTTGCAAGGAGAGAGAAAAAGAGCGTCAGGGCCTCCAGCCATCGCAAACAAACTCCAGACGCATGCACCACTTTGTGTATCTGGCTTTACGTGGCCCTAAGGAATCGAACCCAGGTTGTTAGGCATCGCAGGCAAGTGCCCATAACCGCTGAGCCATCTCTCCAGCCCAGGGACTACTTTTCATAATGCAGTGATCTTGTTGCTTGGGGGGGACCTCGGAACAAGAAGTACATGCACACGGAGAAAGCTGGGGGACCAGGACAAAATCCAGACATAGCGCACACGGAAGGGCGGGCAGGAAAAAAGACCCTGGAAGTGCGTGGAGTAGGAAGATTTCTAGTGACGTAGGGGCAGACCAGAGGGCCAGAAGGTCATGGGAACTGAGGCCAGAAAGAGGTTCCAAGAATACATGGCCAGTAGTGCCAGTGGAGGCCAGGAGAACCGAGAAAGATCGGGCCATGACACTGAGCAGTTTGGGCATCGTGCTGACGTGCCCAGCAGTGAATACGTGAGGTGAGACTTACTCTCAGCCCTCGATGGTCACTTGCCAGAGTACACCTATTTTATCTCAGAACGGTACCTATGAAACCTTGACGGGGAAGGGCATACTGTCTAGTATCTTTGAAAATGTGGCAGAAACCACGCACCATCTGCCCAGATTAATGCCCAGCTGACACACCATCAGCAAAACCCATATAATGGTGCAGAGGTCCAAGGTCCCATGCCAGCCAGATCCCAGGCAAGACACTAGGAACCCAAAATCCAAGCCCCAGTGACTTCTTTCTTGCTCTTTTCAAAGCCTCTATGGGATGGCCTCAAAATGGAAAAGATTACTTTGATTGCTTTAGAAAACATTTTTATTTGTTTATGTATGTATATATTATTATTAATAATTATTTTGGTTTTTTGAAGTAGGGTCTCATTCTAGCTCAGGCTGATCTGGAATTCACTATGTAGTCTCAGGGTGGCCTCGAACTCACAGTGATCCTCCTACCTCTGTCTCCCTTGAAGGCATGTGCCACCACACTAGGCTTTTATATATTTATTTATTTGAGAGAAAGAAAGAAAGAAGGAAAGAGGCAGAAAGAGAGAGAGACTGAATGGGTCCTGGAACACTGCAAATGAACTGTAGACACATGGGCCACCTTGTACATCTGGCTTTACGTGGGCACTAGGGAATTGAACTCAGGTCCTTAAGCTTCTTAGGCAAGCGCCTTAACCACTGAACAATCTCTCCGGCCCCTTGATTGTTTTATGTGTTTGATTTTTATTTTTTTGAGACAGCCTCTTACTTCATAACCAGGTTGGCTGCCCACTCACCATTTTCTTGCCCCTACCCCCCAAGTGCTAGGACCACAGACATGGGCCACCATGCCCACCTATTTTTATTTAATGCATCCCCCAAAATGAGTGCTAATGAGAGTGTGAGTAGCCTGTAAGCACTATCAGAGACTCCACATGGTTTAAAGGGAATACTAGAGTCTCTGTTTCCCAAACTTGGACTCAATAGGTCTGGGTGAAGCTCAGGTATAGGCCTGCCCAGGTAAATCTAAGGTGATAACCAGGCATAGTGAATTCTAGGCTCTAGTGAATTCAGCCACTGCAATGGAAATCCAGACACTCGTGCTACCTAGTGTACGTGTGTGACCTTGCTCTTGTATCACCTTTGTGCATCTGGCTTACGTGGGATCTGGAGAGAGATCAAATGTGGGTCTTTAGGCTCACAGGCAAATGCCTTAATCACTAAGCCATCTCTCCAGCCCTGAACTCCCCCCTCCTTTTTTTCCCCCTTTTTTGGTTTTGGTTTTTCAAGATAGGGTCTCACTGTAGCCCAGGCTGACCTGGAATTCACTCTGTAGTCTCAGGGTGGCCTTGAACTCATAGTGATACTCCTACCTCTGCCTCCTGAGTGCTGGGATTAAAGGCATGAGCTACCACGCCTGGCCTGAACTCTTTTTTAAAACAATATTTTATTTATTTGCAAGGAGAGAGGGAGAGAGAGAATGGGCACTCCAGAGCCTCTAGCTGCTGCAAATGAATTCCAGGTACATGGGCCACCGTGTGCATCTGTCTTTATGTGGGTCCTGGGGAACCAGACCTGGGTTGTTAGGCTTTGCAGACAATCACCTTAACCGCTGAGCCATCTCTTCAGTCCCCAGCCTTGAACTCTTGATCCTCCTGCCACCACCTCTTGAGTGCTGGGATTACAGACCTGCACCACCGGGCCTAATTTGGGAATGGAAGGTCTATGCGAGCACAGAATGAGTGAGACGGTGTGTCTACTTGAATGCTGGAACCACGGAACGCCTCGACTCGTGTTCAACATCTTTCCGCTCCTTGCTGCTTGCCGAAGCTGGCCTTGTTTTTCCAGAACGCTGAGTTTCGAAATGGCTTTGAACCCTCCTGGACGTCCGTCTCCTTATCTCCGCTGCGAGCCAGCCAGCCACCCCAAGTGACAGTCGGGAGTAAACAAAGACAGGGACCCAACGTGGGGGCGCTTCGGGTCTCCTAGTTCGACTTGATGTCATCGGATACCCATTTGCTTTCCTTCCAAGCCTGTTGCTTGTAAGTGAGGCGGCCACAGTCTATAAAATTTTAATGCACAGATTTGCCATTGTTTGGGGGGGTCTGCGGGGCACCAGCTTTCCTGTTTTCCCCATAGAGTGTTGACCTGGCAAGAAGCCGACCGGGAGGTCTGTGGATGATGTGCACGGGACTGTTCGCTTTAGCAGATGGGGACTCGGGCCCATAAATAATAACAATAACAGGCACACGACAAGATGACAAGCCTTGTTCCTTGTGGTGGTTTTTTTTTTTTTTTTTTTTTCCAGTCAGTCCTGGGGATTGAACTCAGGGCTAGGCAGACTTTTCTAAATATATATATATTTTATTTTTATTTATTTATTTGAGAGTGAAAAAGAGGGAGAGAGAGAGAAAGAATGGGCATGCCAGGGCCTCTAGCCACTGCAAATGAACTCCAGATGCATGCGCCACAATGTGTATCTGGCCTGCACGGGTACTGAGGAATTGAACCTGTGTCCATAGGTTTCGAAAGCAAGTGCCTTAACTGCTAGCCATCTCTCCAGCCCTAAGCAAACATTTGACCAGTGAGCTATACCTTCTGCCTTGTCAGCTGAGCTTTAAGAAGAGAGCAGTGAAGACAATGAGGTGCAAACACCCTTGCCTGGGCACACAAATCAAAAGCAAATTGGAAGCTGGGTGTGGTGGCTTAGGTCTGTAATCCCAGTATTCAGGAAGCTAAGGCAGGAGGATCACCCAGGGTTCCATGCCAGCCTGAGCTAGAGTGATTTCTAGAACAGCTTGGACCAAGGAGTGAGATCCTAGCACAAAAAAAGAAAGAGGCTGGAGAGACAGCTTAGCGGTTAAGGCATTTGCCTGCAAAGCCAAATGACCTCTGTTCAATTCCCCAGGACCCATGTAAGCCAGATGCACAAAGGGGAACATGTGTCTGGAGTTTGTTTGCAGGGTTAGAGGTCCTGGTGCACCCATTCTCTCTCTCTCTCTCTCTCTCTCTCTCTGTTTGCCTCTTTCTCTGTCTCTAAAATTAAATTAAATTAAAATTAAGAAAAGAAAGGAAGGAAGGAAGAAAGAAGGAAAGAAAGAAAGAACTCTCTGGAGGGGGAGATAGAGGTGGGAGGATTGCTGTAACTTCAAGGTCAACCTGAGACTACACAGTAAATTCCAGGTCAGCGTGGGCCAGAGCGAGACCCTACGTCAAGAAACAAAACAAACAAAAGGCAAAAAACAAGCTGTGGGAAGGCAGGACAGAAATATCTGACTCTAGGAGCTGGGTTGGTGGAGTGGTGTGTGCCTGTGATCCCAGCACTCAGGAGGAAGAGGAGGAGGAGACAGAAGGATAGAGAGAGTTCCCAGTCAGCCAGGACTATGTAGCGAGACCCCCCCCCCACACACACACACACTACACCCAAGCTCAAAGTGAAGCAAAACAAAACAAAAATATAACTCTTAAGAAATCACACAGCCAAAGCCGGGCGTGGTGGCGCACGCCTTTAATCCCAGCACTCGGGAGGCAGAGGTAGGAGGATCGCCATGAGTTCGAGGCACCGTGAGACTCCATAATGAATTCCAGGTTAGCCTGGGCTAGAGTGAGACCCTACCTTGAAAAACCAAAAAAAAAAAAAAAAAGAAATCACACAGCCAGGGTGATGGAGCACACCTTCAATGCCAGCACTAAGGGAGGCAGACGTAAGAGGATCGCCATGAGTTCAAGGCCACCCTGAGACTACATAGTGAATTCCAGGTCAGCCTGGGCTAGAGCGAGACCCTACCTCAAAAACCACACAAACACAAAAGAAGAAGAAGAGGAGGAGGAGGAGGAAGAAGAGAAAAAAGAAAAGGAAGGAAAGGAGAGAGAAAGAAAGGAAGGAAGGAAGAAAGGAAGGAAGGAAATTACAGGAGGCATTTCCACATCTTTCTTACAGTTCTCCTGTTTGCTTAAATTTGTTTTGAGCACACACAGGCCCACACACAATTGTTGCTTTGATACTTCACATGTTGGGAGCAGACAGGAGGGGCTGAATGAAGCCCCTGGATGCGTTTTGTGAAAGCACAAAGGTTAATAACCTGAAACACAAATTGGCCGGCTGGAGTCGCAGCCTCCCTCTGTTCCCTTGGGGGTTTTGTTCTGGCCCTCTCTCCCTAGCTACACGGCCTTGTTGGACAAAACAAACAGGGGCTGTCGGGACAGAATTGGCCTCTTCAGCCACACAATGAGAAGTAGGAGTGGGAACAATTACTCCAATAATTCAGACTCGGATGTTAAGACGCTCACGACACAGGCCGAGGTTTACCTAAATTATCTGGATGATCGCCTCCACTTTCAGTTTGGACTTTGGTTCTCAAAATCCCCGGGACTTCAAAATGATGAATAATGAGTTTCTCATTGAGGTCAGAGCTGAGAGGCAGCCAGGGGCTGGGGCTTCTTACAGAGGGGTACAGAGGGGCAGGCCTCTTGTCAGGAAGGCACGCTGCATGGAGAGCCCTGACCAAGTCAGTGACGGTTTCTAAGCTTCCACTTCCTTGGCTGGTCCTCAAAGGGCTGCCGTCACTGGGGATAAGGAAGGGGGGAGGGAGAAAGGACGAGAGGAAGGAAGGAAGGAAGGAAGGAAAGTTGGGAAAGAAGGAAGGTGGGAAGGGGAAAAGGAGGGAGTGGAGAGAAAAGAGGGGGGGAAGGGGCTGGAGAGATGGTCTAATGGTTAAGGTGCTTGCCTGCGAAGCCAAAGAACCCAGGTTCGGTTCCCCAGTGCCCACATAAGCCAGATGCACAAGGTGGTGCATGTGTCTGGAGCATTTTGGAGTTTGTTTGCAGTGGCTGGAGGCCCTGACACACCTGGTTTCTCTCTCTCTCTATATATATATATATAGATAGATAGATAGATAGATAGATAGATAGATAGATAGATAGATAGATAGATAGAGATAGATAGATAGATAGATAGATAGATAGATATATATCTTTCTCTCTCTCAGATAAACAAATAAAAATTTTTAAAAAGGGCTGGAGAAATGGCTTAGCGGTTAAGCACTTGCCTGTGAAGCCTAAGGACCCCGGTTCAAGGCTCGATTCTCCAGGACTCACGTTAGCCAGATGCACAACGGGGCACATGCATCTGGAGTTAGTTTGCAGTGGCTGGAGGCCCTGGTGCACCCATTCCTCTCTCTCTCTCTCTCTCTCTCTCTCTCTCTCTATCTATCTATCTATCTGCCTCTTTCTCTCTCTGTCTTTCACTCTCAAATAAATAAATAAAACAAAAAAAAATTTTAAAAAAAGGAAAAAAAGGAGGGAGAGAGAGAACAGACAAGAGGGAAAGTTATTGTGGGCTCTACTGTGTGTGCTGTTGCTACAGACATCAGAAAGGGATATACATGACCCTACGTCTCCCCCACCCAGCCTGAAGAAAGACGTCAGAAGAAAGAGCTGTAGGCATGTGGGGTGACTTCGAAGGGAGAGAATGGAAAGCAAAGCAGGCCTCATCGAGCCTGCAGCCCCACGCCTATCCTTCACCTTCCGCAGACAGAGTTGTTGCAAGTGGGAGAACAGCATGTGAATGAACGGGTGTGGCTGCATTCCAATAAAACTTTATTGATGAGTACTAAAATTTGTACTAGCATTTCAAACTTTTTATCCCCGGCCATTTGGAAGAGTAAATTTGGGTGTGGTTGGCTCACACCTGTTACCTCAACACTTGGGAGGATTGTGAGTTCCTGGGGCCAGTTTGGGCTACATGTGATTCTGTCTCAAAGTAAGTAAGTAAATAAAGACTGCTGGGGGCCTGCAGAGATGGCTCAGAGGTTAAGGTGCTTGTCTGCAAAGCCTAAGAACCAAGGTTCAATTCCCCAGTACCCACATAAAACCAGATGCACAAGGTGGCGCATGCGTCTAGAGTTTATTTGCAGCACATGAAGGCCCTGGCTGGCACGCCCTTTCCTTCCTTCCTTCCTTCTTTCCTTCCTTCCTTCCTTCCTTCCTTCCTTCCTTCCTTCCTTCCTTCCTTCCTTCCTTTCTGTTTTTGTTTCTTCGAGGTAGGGTTTTGCTCTAGTCCAGGCTCTAGTCCTGGAATTCACTATGTAGTCTCAGGGTTGCCCCAAACTCACAGCAGTCCTCCTACCTCTGCCTCCCAAGTGCTGGGATTAAAGGTGTGCACCACCATGCCTGGCTTCTTTCTATCTCTGTCTGCTTGTAAATACATTTTTAAAAGGGGCTGGAGAGATTGCTTAGTGGTTAAGGCACTTGCCTGCAAAGCCTAAGGACCCAGATTCAATTCCCCAGTACCCTTGTAAGCCAGATGCACAGGATGGAGCATGCGTCTGGAATTCTTTTGCAGTGACTAGAGGCTCTCAAATAAATAAAAATATATTTTAGGTCGGGCGTGGTGGTGCATGCCTTTAATCCCGGCACTCAGGAGGCAGAGGTAGGAGGATCACTGTGAGTTCGAGGCCACCCTGAGACTACATAGAGAATTCCAGGTCAGCCTGAGCTAAAGTAAGACCCTACTTCAAAAAATCAATATATATATATAGCTTGCTGGGGTATAACTCACTAGCATGCCCTGGGATTGCTCTCTGGCCTCCAAGTAAAAATAAAACAAAATTGTGCAGACCTTTCTTGTCCCGCATGAAAACAAGAGGCAGGTGACTTTGACCAGTAGGTGCCCTTGGAAGACGGCAGAGCAGGCTGGGAGCTGCTGCGCGTGTGTGAGGACTGGAGTTCAGACCCCCAGCACCAACATAAACGTCCAGTGGGTGCCAGTACACTTGTCATCTCAGCACTTGGGAGGTGGAAGCAGGGGCCCTTCCTCCCCACCCCCCTGCAAGCCGTGAGCTCTGGGTTGTGGCGAAAGGTCCTGTTTCAATAAATAAGGTTGAGGGCAATGGAAGAAGACACCTCCGTAAACATGAACATGAGCATACGTGAGCACGTACATGCATGCACACACTCATGCATAACGCACACACGGAATCCCAAGTGACCTCATAATTTGAAGCGGGCAGAGCAGCTACAACAGATGTTGACAGCTGCCTTGATCAGTGGCACTGCCCTACAGGAAGCTGTCACAGGACCTGAGGGGCTTTCTGGATGGACTGACTCTGATGTCCCAAAGGGGAGGTGCTGAGGGAGTCACACACCAAGGCCATAGCTCTCAACGGGACTGTCACTGTCATGGCAGGCCCTGCTGTCTGGAGACATCTTTGCTTGTGTGTTTTTGGTTTTGTTTCTTTTTTTCGAGATAGGGTCTCACTCTAGCCCAGGCTATTTGGAACTCACTATGTAGTCTCAGGCTGGCCTCGAACTCATGACGATCCTCCCACCTCAGCTTCCCAAGTGCTGGGATCAAAGGTGTGTGCCACCATGCCTAGCCATTTTTAATTTATTTATTTATGAGAGAGATAAAGAGGCAGAGAGAGAAAGAGAGAGAGAGAGAGAGAATGGGTGCACCAGGGTCTCCAGCCACTGCAAACAAACTCCAGACGCATGCGCCACCATGTGTATCTGGTTTATGTGGGTCCTTGGCCTTTGCAAGCAAGCACCTCAACTGCTAAGCCATCTCTCCAGCCCTGTGTACATGCATGTTTTGTGAGTGGTGTGTGTGTGTGTGTGTGTGTGTGTGTGTAGGCCAGAGGGTGATCCTCAGTCATCAACACCGTCCTCTTTTCAGGCAGGATCTCTCATTTGCCTGGAGCTCAGTAAGCAGGCCACACTGGCTGTCCGTCAAGCCCCAGGGATCTTTCTGTCTCGACTCTCCCCAGTGCTGGAATTACAGGTGTGCATTACCATAACCAATACTTTTAAGTGGCTATGGGGGATCAAACTCAGATCTTCAGGCTTGCAAAACAAGTGCTTTACTCATTGAACTATCTCCCCAGTCTGCCTCTGGTTTTTTTTTTAAACTGTTTATTATTTTTATTTTATTTATTTGAGGGGGAGGCAGATAGACAAAGAGAATGGGCATGCCAGGATCTCCAGCCACTATAAACCAACTCCAGATACATATGCCACCTGGTGCATCTGGCTTGTGTGGGGACTGGGGACTCAAACCTGGGTTCTTAGGCTTTGCAGGCAAGTGCCTTACTTAACCACCAGACCATCTCTCTAGCCCTATTTTTTAAATATTTATTTATTTATTTATTTATTTATTTGAGAGAGATACAGAAATAGGCAGGTGGAGAGAGAGAGAGAGAGAGAGAGAGAATGGGCATGCCAGGGCCTCCAGCCACTCAAACAAACTCCAGATGCATGCGCCCCATTGTGCATCTGGCTTACGTGGGTCTTGGGGAGTCGAACCTGGCTCCTTTGGCTTTGCAGGCAAGCCTCCTAACTGCTCAGCCCTCTCTCCAGCCCAGCCCTGGTTTTTTGATTCAAGATCTTACTATGTAGTCCAAGCTGGATGGAATTTACTATGTAACCCTGGCTGTTCTCAAACTAGGATCCTCCTCTTTGCCTTTTGAATCCCAGAGTTACAAATATCTACCACTATGCTTTTTTGGGGGAGGGGGGAGTTTACTTTTTTTTTTTTTTTTGAGAGAGTATCTTATGTAACAAGCTGACCTCCAACTTACTATGTAACTGAGACTGAGCTCCTGACTCTCTGCCTCCAACTCCTGAGTGCCAGGATTACAGGTGCACATCACCAAACCTGGGTTCCCTTTAGAATATTTTTCACCCATACCTCATTACTTGAATGAAATTCCCAGAGCTTGGTACAGTTGAGGAGGGCAACACACAGGAATACCACAGAGGAAGGAAATGCTACCCAGCAAGTGCTGCCTTTGTTGAAATTCAGTCACGAGACTCCAAAAGGGGCCGAGGATTACAGATATGCACACCACGTTACGCTCATTTTTATTTGCAGAGCTGGGAATTGAACCAGGACAAGTGCTCTACCATGAAGCTATGTGCCCAGCCTTATTATTTTGTTTGGTTTGGTTTGGTTTAGTTTTTTTGAGGTAGGGTCTTGCTCTAGCCCAGGCTAACCTGGCATTCACTATGTAGTCTCAGGGTGGTAGCCTTATTATTTATTTTAAAAAATATTTTATTTATTTGAGAACGAGAAAGAGGGGGAGAGAGAGAGAGAGAGCGAGCGCATGGGCGCTCCCAGGCCTCTAGCCACTACAAAAGAACTCCAGAAATATGTGCCACCTTGTGCATCCGGCTTTACTTTCGTACTGGGGAATCAAACCTGGGTCCTTCGGTTTTGCAGGCAAGTGCCTTAACCGCTAAGCCATCTCTCCAGCCCTTAGCCCTATTATTTTGAAAGTATTGTCATAAAACATGATTCGCTGGTAATTCAGATTCATGAGAAGTGACATCATATCTCAATAATTTATTTGTTGATTGATTGAATGAATGGGGAATGAATGAACGCGTCTCATCTCTGTAATGGAGACGCTCCTTGCACTTCCCCACATAGCCAGCAGATGGCAGCAAATGCGCAGTCTAGCGAGGGCGTGGGATTCTGGCTGGAAGTCCTTTGATTTGAGAGTCATCCATCCTTTGCCGGAGCTCGGTGTGACACAGGTAGCTTTTCCCCTGGGGAGGAACGAAGAGGCAGTGCTGGTTAACTGCACTTCTCCCTTTCTGTCTTGACTCCCTTGACCCAACATGAAGGCCAGAATGCAAGAAGAAACGTAGAAACCCGGGAGCACATCGCTTGTCAACTCCAGCCATCTCGGAAGGGGCCTGTGTAGACAGAGCAAAAACCCTGTGCCCCAGCAGTCAGCCAGGTAGACGTCTGTGGATGCTTGTGACTGGCCTTTGAAAAAGCTTGGGAGCAGGTTTGGAGTGGAATAGAGTACAGTGGAATAGAGGTTGGTGTGGAATTTGGTGTTAGGGCTGAAATGGGAGTGTTGAGGAGAGAGGCTGGACGGTTCTTGGGACATCAGGAAATCAACTTTTTTTTTTCTTTTCGGTTTTTCGAGGTAGGTCAGGATGATCTGGAATTCACTATGTAGTGTCAGGCTGACCTCGAACTCACAGCGATCCTCTTACCTCTGCTCCCACCCACCCACCCAAAGTGCTGGGATTAAAGGTGTGCGCCGCCAAACCGGGCTAGAAATCAATTTTTGCTTGACTGTCCGGAAGAAATCCATCCCTAAGAGGCCAAGGAGGACAGAGAGGAGTCACTTGAGCTAAATTCAGGGCTGGGACTTTCCTAGGCCCAATCAGAGGGAAGAGAAATGACCCCTGTCTTCAGGAACATTCTTCAGTGGCTAGGATATTTATTTCTTTATGTGTTTGTATATT
The DNA here is from genome assembly GCA_036346955.1 of Dipus sagitta. Taxonomy (NCBI): domain Eukaryota; kingdom Metazoa; phylum Chordata; class Mammalia; order Rodentia; family Dipodidae; genus Dipus; species Dipus sagitta. Next base: position 19,907,015 of record CM070782.1, on the reverse strand, counting down.
CTCATGCGCTGTCCGTAGGTCTGCCTGAATGGAAAGTGAACGAGACACCAAAGGAGAGAAGAGACACCCTTGTCAACCGCTGGCGTCCAAATTAGAGGGGTCCCTGGGCGTGTGCAGACTTGATCTGCATGCTGGTTTGGGACAGGTGCCTGCTTTCTTGTAGGCAATAAAGATGATAAAAGGGATCATTTTTGCCCTGAAGGCGGTCCTAGCTTTTGCCTTTTTCATGTTTTCCCCTGGGGGTGTGTGTGTGGGGGGGAACCCACAGGTGACCCTCAGACCTCAAACTACCTCCCTCCGACATGCACACATCTCTCTTCCAGAAGTCAAATCCCACTCAGGTCCCAGGTTTTCCCAGCACCGAGGAGACCAAAACGAAAGGATGTGAGGGCAGTCGGGGACTTGTATAATGAGACAGTGTCTCGAAAAACCAACACAAAACTCCAATAAAAACGCAATTCCACCCTCATTTCTACCGGGTACCTCTACTGAGAGCATTATTTCCTCAGATTCACAGGCGAATGAAACCTGCCCAGCTCCTAGTCTCATCAAATCACTGATGCCTGTCCAGGCCAGGGACCGTCCTCTGTCCACTGGGACCCCAGGGTCTCCCCACCAGGAGGACCTCCTCTGCAGCTCCCCTGCCCTTGATCTGGGGCAGGGGGATGTAGTAAAAAAAAGTAACGTTTGTTTTATGAAAAGTGGTTTCCTTTTATTACCCGCGGTGGCTGAAGGAGGGTGAGCCTACCAACAGGAAATTAACGCAGAGCTCATTGGGGGTGGTAATGACTGCCCATAATCCTCGGGCTGATAAGTTAATATCATTAATCAAGTAATTACACAGTGTCTGAGTCACCCCTCCTGGACCTGTCTGTAGACTTCGCTTCAAAATAAGGGGTGTGGGGGAGAGAATATGTGTTAAATTCTACCTAGCAAAAACTAGAGGTCCATTTCAAATGTCCCCAGAGCAGTAAGTGGGATCTTTGGTTGGACTCAAACATCTCTGAGAAACTGCAATTCTAGCTTTCTCTTAAAAAAAAAAAAAAGAAAAGAAAAGAAAAGAAAAGAACATATACAGCAAAGTTTGCTATATTTGCTAACTACGGCTAGCCTTTGGGACAGTGGGGGGGGGGTTAAGATGGGGTGGTGGGTGGTTCTGTGGAGGCCACCGCTGTCACCGCTGGTCCTCCAAACGTGCTCTTCAGGCGTCTTTCTGCCAGGTTGGGCCGACTGGAGGCCCGGGGAATTGACTAAAATAACGACCTAAGACAGCTGGCGCTATTGCCAGGACGAAAGGGCGCCTCTTCCCGGCCCCGAAGAGATAAGGAGTTAACCCAGGATGCCTGCTCTGGGGACTGGGGTGGACAGCAGCGCCGACGTGACAGGAAGGAAGTTCGCGCCCAAGTGTCAGTCTGTTGCCTGCAGTGTCCTTGATGCCTGGCGACCTTGGAGAGGACAGGGGAGCGTCCTCAGGAGCTCACAGGGCGAAGGTTGGCTCTGCGGGGCCTAGGCAAGCCATCCCCTCCTCCGGGGACAATTCAGCAACCCGAAGCCAGAGTCCAGGTCATTAGCGGAGGGAAACGAAGTGGTGCAGGGGGATCGCATTTCAAAAGCTCAAATCCAAGGCTGCCTGGGATTCTAGGGCTCGGATGAGGAGGGGATGGGAAGCTGGATGGCTCAGACAGCGACTCCCCCCCCCCACACACACACTTTTGCCCCTCGGGCCAGGAGCTACACCAACACTGGGGATCCAGGGCCCCAAGGCAGCCAGAGTCCGACCACATCGCCTGATGTTTGGGGCGCAGACAAGGAGTTTGTTCTCACCCCTTCTGGTCTGCAGACAGAGCTGGGCCTGGGTAGGATGGGTCCCAGTGGCCTGCAGTTCGTTGTTGCCCAGCGAATCAACACACCCAGTAGCCTAGTCCTCAGCCTTCCATCCAGCTGAGAGGGCCAAAGGATTGCCAGTTAAAGGACGAGGGGCGGGGGGGGGGGGGGACTACATTTGTTGAGGTTTCTAGAACCCGGAAGGAGCAAACACCCTTTGTCGCTGTGGAGTCCGCACCTGCTGCGGGTGGTGCTCAGCCTTGGCCCCTGCTCAGACACGCAGTGCTGGGGACACTGGAGCATCGGAGATGGGGTGTGGGAAAGGCCCGTCCACCCAGCTGCCTCCCAAAAGGGGCAGGAGAAGCACGCCCCGTGCTAGTACAGAAAGCATTGTCACAGTAGTCCCTGGCCCTGGCCCGTGCCAGCCAGCCCTGCTATAATTCCTTCTCTCCCCTGCTCCCCCCCCAACCCCACCCCCAGCTCAAATCCTGACACTATTGCCGTCCCATGGTTTGCTTGCGTTTTTAAATGAGGTTTTCCATCACTACCCACCCAGCCTGGACTCATCTACCTAGCCACAAGGTGCCCAGTCCCTCAGTGGGTGCCCATCAATATGTGGAAGGTTGAAAGGAAACCAGGGCTTTCACAGGATGTGACAGATTCACAAAGAAACTAAAATATTTTTCTGTGTGTGTGTGTGGGGGGTGAGGTGGTGGTGGTGAGAGACAACCTCCCAAACGGGGATACACCCACGATTTCTGTACATCCGGGAACTAAAACTGCACCTACCAACACCTCCACCTGAATTGGGGATGGTGATCGGCATGAATTCTGGAGGGGTTTGGGTAGAATTTCCTCTGTTTTCTAAGCCCTTGCCTTCTCCCGGTCATCTTGGGTAATTGACTGAACTGTCTCTTGGTAACACAGAAATAAAAAAAAAAAAAACACCTTACAGGGCTCATTGTGAGGGGCTGTGGAGGTCTTTTTTATTTATTTATTTATTTATTTATTTATTTATATTTATTTGTTTATTTTTGCCCGGTGCTTCGTGCAGTGCCTGGCGCCGGGCACACACCCTTGTACACCAGCGATTTCCAGCGTCATTACATGCACTTTGAGTGCTCACATCTGCAACGTATACGTCTTGATTATATGCATCTTGATTATAAAACAACCAAATGCATTTACATCCGGAACTGTCTTGCGTGTGAGTTTCTAAATCCAAATTCGAAGAGACGGTTACAGATGGGGCACACCGAAGTGCACACACACACACACACACACACACACAGGTTCTCCTAACACCTGCAGACACTGCTGGCCTCCGAGATCCCCATAGGTACCATGTTCCTACCAGCCTAGGTCAGGCTCAAAGCTACACCCTACGGGCCACTTTCCTTGGCTGCAAGCCAGGAGGTCAGATTTGGGAATCATGGAGGCAGAAAGTGCTGGCAGGTAAGCTAAGGCGCTTATCTGCTGAACAGAACTTGAACTTTCCTTCTTGGATGGAATTTTTTTTGAGGGGCCTATCCTTGGGGAACTCCCCCCACACACACACACAAAAGGGTGGGTCCCAGGACGCTGCGGATCCACAGAGGCCCTACCTATGCACGCCTGCACACTCGCTTGCACACACACGGGATTGCAGGGACCCGGGAGGAGGGAGCTGGGGGTCGTGACCCCTGCCTCTGCCCCAGCGCGCCCTTCGGCCCCTGCAATTAGCGCCGGGAGGTCAGCAGGAACCCGGACGCCTCTCCACGCAGGGCTCGGAGCTCAGCAAAAGGTGACCCCCCCACCCATCCCCTCGCTGGGGTCCCAGACGCCAGCTCTCAGCCGGGATTGGAGCCTGGTGGGGCCCCAACATTTCTCACCTTCCATCTACAAATCACCAGAGCCGCTCAGGCCTGTAGACGGGGGTAGCTGACCATTGGGGGTGGTGTGTGGTGGTAGTGTGGGGGGGTAATGGGCTGATACTAGAGGGCGCCTGGTCTTTGTAGACGCTGCCAGGACTTAAAAAAAAAAAAAACACAAAACAACATCAAAACCCTATAAAGTATGAGGGGGGAACAAAACAAAACAAACAACAACAAAAAAAAACCCCACATCCAGACCAAGGGGTGTTGGAAACAGGCAGAATTCAAGGTGTGCACCTCCCGAATCCAAAGTTATTCCCTGCGGGAAGGGACCCCAGAGCCCCGAGTGTCCACTTTTCTGCATCCTCCCCCACCCCCCCCCACCCCCATTGAATTTCCAAGCATTCCTGGGAACCCCAGAAAGGACTGTTTTTCTCATCTGAGGCCCCAAACGGGAATGAAAATGATATTCAAGAAAGAAATCCCCTTCTTCCGATGGTGGGGGTGGGGGGAGGAAGGGGGCCGTGGAATTGGGGGAGGGGAGCTTTGACAAGAGCTAGAGGTGAACCCCCCCTACACACCCCAAATTTCAGAATCCGAAGAGGCGCCTGTGGTGGGTGCCCAGCCCGAGGCAACTAGCAGGGCGCATTCGTGGGTCAGACAGATAGGTGGCACTAGAAGCTTGGGGAAAAAAAAAAGAAAGAAAAAGAAACAGAGAAAGAAAGAAAGAAAGGCGAAGGCGCCGGCCTGGAGTGGCCTCCGCCGCCGCCACCATAAAGCCCGGGGCGAGATTGCGAACGGCGCCAGGTGAGCGGTAGACGACGAAATGCTAAAGAGATTGACAGCGGTTCAGCCCGCGTCCATCTACGCCGCAAGTTATTCATTAACATCACTATATACAAATAAGATACCGGGGAGATTAAAAAGGAAAAGAAAAAAAAAAAAAAAAAGAAAAGGAAGAAGGAAGGCGACGCTTCAGAGAGGCGGGGTGCAGGTTTCAGCACTGTCCCCCAAATTGGAGTGAAGGGGTAGGGGAGATGATGGGGAAGAAAATCTGAGAAAGAAAAGAATAAGGAAAGAAAGAAAAAAAAAACCATCTTTGAAATAGAGTTATGTTCTCCCTAATTTTGGGAGCGCTCAGCCGGACGCCACTGCCACCTTGTCCCAGCGCTGGCTTCTGTTTGGGGGTGGGGTGGGGGGGTTAGCCAGAACTGTTCCCAGAGGGTCCCCAAGCCTCCTCCCAGCCCTCCCACCACAACCAACAACCACCACTCTTTCTCAACTGCCATCCCCAGACGCTGGGCGAAGTTGTGGGGGTCCCCACGTGTCTCTACAAAAGGTCTCAAGCTTCAAGACCCTCCTCCAAGTACTGGGAGGAGGAAGTGGAAGAGAGGGAGGAGGAGGGGGGTCCTTCTGGCCGGTCATTCGAGAGACCTGAAGGTGACAGGGACCTGGGGCCCGGCTGGCGGGCTCCGGAGTGGGGGTGTTGGGGACGCCAGGCGGGCTCCAGCTGCGTCTTCAAACACGGGCCCCCAGGGCAAGAAAACCCTAAGGGCTGACTCGGAAGAGCATTCCCTGGCCACCCCGGTCACCCCAAGACACACACCACACACACCTACACACCTTGGAGGAGAGACTGGCTTCAGGAGACCAAAAGATGGATACAAAGTACCATCGTTTATTATTATTATTATTATTATTATTATTATTATTATTGGAAGACTCAAAGATAAATTCAACTTCAAAAGACAAACTTTTCAAACTGCCTGGGGACTGGCTGGAGGGGAGATCGAAGGGGAAAAGAGATGCCAACCTCCTTGGGCGACTTAACCCTGGGCCCATATTGCCCCATAGAATATCTTTCTTTTGCTGGAAAAATCCTCCCTCCCAAGACAAGGACAAGTTCTACACTCACTAGTGGGGATGGACGAGGTCCTGGGGAGTGGTGTCTTGGACAAGCTCGGTCCAATTACAGACCCAGGGATTGCCCGTGAGGAAGAGGGTGAGAGTGGCCAGTTGTCTAGTCCTCCAAATTCTGAATATCTACCGGGATCAGATCCGCAAGGATCTCTGCTACCCTCTTCCTGTGCCAGACTCCCGGGCACGGGGAGATATTTTTGACTTGAATTCCCTAGGATTCATTTCAAAAAGGAAGAGTGAGCTTCAAAACGAAAACTCTTCTGAGAGCCCTAGCTTGGTTTGGGTAGGATTTCTTTGGGGGGGGGGGGTAAGGACTTTGGACCCAGGCAAGTCTTTTATCCAAAATTCCTCTTTCCGAATTTTAATCAGGCTCCTTTCGTCTTCCATTCAAGCTCCTTAAATTAAAAGAAAAGTATTTTCAGATTGGAGCGCCTTCCTTACTTCGCTGGAGTAAGGGACTTTTTTGTTTTTTTGCTTTGTGGCTTGAATGACGTCTCATTGGGGTTCACGGGGGAGGGGAGGTGTCTTAATTATTTAAAGGCTAAAGGAAGTAGGCAGAAGAGAAGGAGGAATCCTTTCTGATTTTCCATCTTTAGGGAAAGTTCTTAAGAAAGCATTAACACAAGGGCCAACGACATTTCAATAAAAATTTATTGAAATTTCAGTGATGTTTGAAAGGGGGGGGAAATACAGAAAACCAAAGAACTCATCACAGCTATAATACAAAATATACCTTCATGGATTCTTTCTTTCATTCTTTTTGCCTTTCAACCATCTCTCAAAGCACCTGTCTTTTGAACCTGCGAGTCCCTCTCTATGCACCAATTCAAACCGTCACTACGGAGAACAAAGGTAGTAAATTTCATTAGGTTTGGAGGATGTCGGGGTGAAGTGAATATCAATACATAAGAAAAATACGGAAGTCGAACCACAGCTCTGTCCCTCCCCCTTTCCCACACGTGGGACAGAGGACAGACACCTTCAGAGCCCCTCTGGGGTGGTTTATGGTTTAAGGAATTTAAAGTGGACCTGGGAAGTGTGACTGTACCTTCCCCAATTTCGGTGAATACAGGAAGTAGAACCTTCCCCCACTCTTGGGCATTAAACAGAAAGAAATAATAATTTTGCAGAAAGTGTGTAGGTGTTGGTGCAGAAAGTAATGCTGGCTAGTGAGAGTAGCAATCTTGTGACTCGGAAAATAAAACCCACCAAGGCAAACAGAACAAACCCGACAGTGGCAATTCTATTTACATCAAGCTATGTACAGTTCAATAAATTAAAGTTTTAATTCTCCAAGCATTCATATTCCACTTATTTACAAGTTATCAAATAATTACATAAATACTTTGTCTAATAGTCTCGCTTCTTCTTTATTTTTTTTTAACCTTGTTATTGCATATACAGGAAAGAGAACCAAATACCAAAGAGGGCCATGGATTCCCGCTACAGCGCGCTTAGATAAAAGAAATTCAGTTTTTGTTTGTCCCGTCATTTCCCTTTTAAATTCCTTCCCCCCAGTTTTTTTTTTCTTTCTTTCTTTTTTTTTTTTTTTTTTTTGAAGGTTTGCCGATTTGAGAGCACAGGTCTGAGGACAGGGGACTGAAAGGGTTTATGTTATTTCTCTCTAGACGCAAGCATCCAAGATAAAAACCACAAATACATTACTGTGTAACATGCAAGAAGAGACCTACGTGGGCTCTTAAAACATCACAAGAATATTAAAAAGACACAGGTTTCCTTTAATAGAGACTAAACAAGAATGGCAAGGACTCCTTCCCCTCCCCAAGTGAGCTGCTTAGTCACTGATGGAGAACTGATACCCAAGTCACTCTTCAGTCTTCACAACAGGATCATGTTAATTCATTTGTCCCCATTAAAAAAATTTTTTTTTAATATTTCCACTTGACATGTTGAAGGGAGAAAAAATCCACACGGAGAAGTGCCTTTGGAGCTCCTGCCCTCCTGGTGGGTAGGCTACCTTGCTTTTCTCAGCCAACTTCCAGACCAGCCTCTATTGAAGTCATCTGAATGCCTTTTTATTTTTTTTTTCTTTCTTTTTTTTGGGAAAAAAAAAAATCTCCCACCCATGCAACCAACGTTCCTGAATCTCAGCATCTGACCCAGACTCAGACCTCAAAACCTCACCAAGAAGACGGAGGGGCCTGTCCCTAGCGCATTCTCAGACAAGATGGCCAAGGAAGGGGAGAGGGTCACCCCAACATGGAAGGCGGACCCCCCCCCCCCCGCGCGCGGTTTTATTTTACATCCAACAAAGTGCACTGCAGACCTGACTGGATAACTGGAATGAAGATGCTTGGGGGGGGGGGCGTGGAGAGTTTAGGGGGACCCACTGCGGGACCTGTCCGGCTTGGCTTCCAAGCCACTGACCAGCCGCTGTATGCTCTGCAGTTCGCTGGTGGCCGCCTCCTTGTCGGAGCAGAGTTTGGGCGACAAGGACACGGAGCTGGAGGAGAGGGTGGAGGAGCGGCTGTTCAGTTCCGAGCCGGAGTCCACAGCCACCGAGCCCGGGCTGGTGGCCAAGGCAGCAGCTTTGGCGTCCAGGGGCCCCGTGGCCGGCGCCATGGATGGCAGTGCGGTGGCCAGCAGGCCGCTGCTGTCGGGCAAGGGCACCGGGATGGAGTAGGGGCTGTAACGCAGCCGGGGTCGCATGCTGTTCAAGTTGAGGAAGGGGTGGCGGTGCACGGAGCTCGAGGCCGCCGCCGAGGAGGCCGCGGCGGCGGCGGCCATGTATGTGTAGGGGTAAGGAAAGAGGCTCCCGAAAGGTGACATGGCCAGGCCCTGGGGGAGAAAGAGAAAAGACACACACGGAGTCAGCAGGGCCGGGACAGGCCAAGCTCCAGTCACCTGGGGCAAACCAGGCAGCCCCCTTGGGTTTGGGGGACCTTAAGGGGGGAGGGGACGGACACAGTAGTTCTGAAGGCTCATCCTAGACCACAGCTTCCTTATGGAATAAACCAGGGAAATTACAAGTGATTCACATACTGACTGGGGGGGGGGGGTCCCTGTGTGGATGTATGTCTATGACCACAGCAATCACGCCCCCCCCCCCCCGCGCCCTCAGAACTGTTAAGAGATTTCCCACAGGGGCTCAGAGCTGCACCTGTTGGGAGAGCTCACAGCGCAGGAATAAGGGCAGACATTATCACACAATATCATTTTCATTCTTGTTCTCCTCCCACTCCAATGCTAGAACTTTCCCCAAATGGGGCGGCGGGTGGTGGTGGTGGGGGGGAGACAAAGTAGGGAAAGTGTGGCACTGGGCAAGAGAAGCGCGTAGGAAAGGGTTATCTCAATCAGTAAAAAGTGAGCTCTCAGCCTTGAAGGCTGGTGTCACGGGGTGAGAAACTGAGGCAGGTCCCAGGCTGCAGAAGCAGATGTTGAAATGCAGAAGTCCTGGGGGGAGGGTGGTCCTCTGTTCCACCCCTTGAAATGCCCACAGCGTAGGGTCTGTCCAGATTTCTACTACCACCCTCCCCACCCCAACCACCTGTCACCTGCCCACCTGGGACTGTCTCAGGAGAAACCCACAGTGGAGGTGGAAGGAAGGGAGACAGGCCAGAAACCAGCTTTTTTTTTTTTTCTTTCTCAGCTCCCTCCTCCCCTGAGGGGAGAAAGACCTGTGCCTCTTGGCTCTGGGAAGGGAGACCTAAGTGCTCAGACAAAACAAAAGGCCACAGCGCGGGCAGAAAGCCCCCAGAGAACCTTTCCACGGGGTTCCGAGCATTCTCAGAGGCCAGGGCCTTGTCCCCAGCGCAGCTGCCTGAACCTCACACAGGCCTGGCACTGCGGGCCTTCCTCCGCTCACCTCACGGGTGCAGGCACCATTAACCCTTTAGGGGACGGGCTGGCCCGCTTGGGGGGTGGGCGTCTGGGAGAAGAGTTCAGAGCTGGGAGAATTCACAGCCAGAGAGTTAATAATCATTACCCCTCCTGGTGCCTCACTTTCCCTTTTGCTGGATTCCTACGGTGTGTGTGGGGGGGGTGGCTATCACACACCCCAGGGGCATTTTAGATCTGAAACTAAAGTCTGGGAAGCCTGAGAAAGAGGCCTGTCTCAGCCCCACCCAGGATGAGCTGTGTGACCTTAGAGGACTTGCTAAACGCCTCTGGGCTCCTTCCCTTCCTGTGAAAAATAGAGGTGATAAAAATGTCAAGGAAGGGCTCAACAGACCCAAGAGTCACCAATCTGGATGACAGCCTTGTTACAAAGCCGCGTGGAGCTCTTGTGAGCGCAGCCTAGCCTGCAGGAAAACAGTCTTTAGGAAACATTTTAGGGGGATTTCTTTCTTGGGGGTGGGGTTGAGGTAGGGGCTGATTGGTGAGGACTCGAGGTAAATCTTTTGAGTCCATCAGAAATATTGTGATTGGACTGGAGAGATGGTTCAGTGGTTAAAAGGCACTTGCTTGCAAAGCCTGACGGCCTGGGTTCAAATTCCCAGTACCCAACGCACGTAAAGCCATAGATGCACAGCGGTTCCTGCGTCTGGAGCTCATTTGCAGTGGCAAAAGGCTCTGGTGGGCCCATCCTCTCCCTCCCTCCCTCCATCTGCTCGCAGATAAATAACAAATGACAGTTTAAATATATGTATGTGCAGTAATCGTTGTGCTATTCTTTTGGCGCTCCCAGGCCAGGGGAGCGAGTGAGTCGAGTGGGGGCGGGGGCACCGGCGTTGGCATTTACCTGCGAGGCCAGAACGTGCTGCTGAAGGTGGAAGGGCAGAGTGGCCGCCGAGGCCCCGGACAGTCCCTGCGCCGCCGCCGCCGAGGCCATGGCGGTGGTGGAATCCAGGCCGGAGACGCCGCCGCTGGACGCCCCGGACACGGTGGCCAACAGGGGTCCCATGCCCGCCGCCATGCTGGAGAAAGCGCTGCCCATGGCGAACTGGCCCGGGTGCAGGAAGAGCGGGTGGCCGTTGAAGAACTGCTGGCCGGCCAGGCCCGGGGCGAAGCCGAGGCCCGGCAGGGGGCCCTGGGCGAGGTGCGCGGCGGCGGCGGCGGCGGCGGCCGCGTCCGTCTGCACCGAGAGCGGCGCGAAGGCGTCCTTGGCGGGCAGCGCGCGCGCCTCCTCGGCCTTGGCGGCCAGCGCGGGGCCCTCGCGGCCGGGGCTGCGGCGCTCCTCGGCGCCCGGGCCGCGCGTGCTGGACGAGATGGTGGCCGGGCTGTGGCGAGAGTCCGGGGACGCCTTGTCCAGACGCCCACTGTCCCGGGGGGCCCCGCTGGCGAAGAGATGAGCTTTGACCGAGGAGGAAGGGCTGCCCTTGTCCCGGCCCGGCTCCTCCGACGTGGTGGTGGAGATCTTGGCCGTGTCGCAGGCCTCGGCGCCCGGCTCTTCTTTGCTCTCGGCCTCCGCGTCACTCTCGACCTCGCTGGGACACAGATCTATTGGGGGAGGGGGTGTGAAAAATCGCCTTCATTCTGGGAGGTTCTCCTTTCCCCGTCCCTGCCCCCACCACCAACATCTCCGAGTTTAAATCCCACCTCCTGCCTGTTTATTCCCAAGCACCGGGGAAGGCTGAGGCAGGAGGATTGCCGCCAGTTCGAAGACAAACTTGGGGTACAGAGTGAGACCCTGTCTCAAAACAACACACACACACATTCCACCTGGATAGCTAGGCAATCCACCCCCCCTACAAAACCTATCTGAGCCTCAGTTTTTCCATCTGCAAAATGGGAATAATGAACCATAACACCTTTGCTGTTGGGTTTAATATGCAAATAATTACAAGTATTTAAATCAACCTTAACCTTTTATAGTCACCCCCAAGTCAGTAGCTCTTCTTATTATAATGATTCTACTTAAAGAAAAAAAAAAAGCTGAGGTGATGTCAAAACCTCACAAGAATTTATCCACTGTACTGCAAATTAACTCTTTTTCAAATGATAACTAAGTTATTTCAAAACTCACTGGCTGGAATACATTCCAGGTACCTTTAGAGCTCGAGGTTCAGCACCTTCCATTGCACAGATTGGTGAATTATTTTGGAAGGATTTGATTGGAAAGAAGCCCTGACACGTGAACGGGTAACAACAGAAACAAACACACCCTTCCCCAACAACCCCTGGAGCTACCAGGATGGGTGGTGGGCAGCTAGCTCACACCCCCACCCCAGCCCCGGGGGCAAACACAGGCCTTTAAGAAAGAATTCCATTTACTTTCACCACACCCTCTGTGGGTGTCCTACCAGACAAAAAAGAAAGAAAAAAAAAAAAGGATCCTATTTTATGTTTAAAGCTTAAATGGACTGAAGACATAAAAGACTTCCATTTTATTTCACTTAAAAACAGGTTTCTTCCCATCCAGCATGTGTCTCTCTAAATAAATAGCACTTGCTCTTTAAACACCAGCTGAGGATTCAAACTATCTCTTCCTCCTCCACCCTCAGCCTCCTCTCTTCTGAGTCAACTGAGGGTCCACAGGTGATCTTTTCTCAGTTACCTTCCCTCTCTCAAGGTGACTAGGGACCTCGTGCCTCCCTCCCTGCCCAACATATTTGAACCTGAATTCACACTGCTGTCGGTCAGTAGTTAAGAGACCTGGTGGGAAGGAGGGGAGAGCTGTAGGCAGGAGACCCAAGCAGAGGGAAAGACAGAGAGAGTGAAGCACCTTGCAGAACTGCCCTTGTCAAGAGACCACACACAAACCAGCCAGTTGAGGACCCCGGGCTCCCCTTAAACCACCCCTGGGAGGGGTCCACACCTGATGTCCCTTGTTCAACTCATTTGCAGATTCTGTAAGAGTGTGTGTTTTTCTAAAGGGCCAGTCTGTGGGCCGAGGCCTCCTTTTGCTGCCAATACCTTCAGGCCAGGAGGACCTGGCGTGCCTTGGTGACAGAAGCAGCTATGCTTACCTTTGAGGTTCGACGTCCCCACGGTGGACACTGCAGGAGAGGAGGCCTGGCCAAAGCAGTTGAAGGCTGTCTGTTCGCTGGAGGACTCGTCCGAAGTCCCTGTGTTCTCCTTCTTGTGCCTCTCATCAAACACCCTCATGGACTGCAGGGTGAGCTGTTTCCTGGGGAGGAGGCCCGCACCCAGTGTTGGCATAGGTAACACACATTTCCCCTCTTTGCTTCCTTCCCTCTTTCTTTCCAGAGTGGCACACACCTCACCCTGCCTGCCACCCACAGACTACACACATTTTCTGAAGTCTTCTGGCCCTGGGGTGGCCACACAGACCCCAGCATTGTTCTTGACCATGTAACTGGGCCAAACACTGTGCATCAGGAAAGAACATTTGCTTGGCCTGTGAGGTCTTGTTTAAAACAGCAGAACAGAGGCTGGAGTTGGCCAGGAACAACTAAAACTACTGGCCTTACAGAGGGAGGGCTCTGTGTGAACACAATGATGCCTGCCCCATCCTACCAAACTCCTGCCTGGTTGCTAAGATGTGAAGGAAGTGGTTATTTTATGGTACACTCCACTCTAATCGGCTCACCAACACATTAATTGGAGTTAAAATTTATTTGGATGTTACAGAAATTATTTCTTAATGCTCAGCCCCAAGGGGATAGCTTCAAACTTTGGGGTGATTTTCTGGATTGTAGACAAATCTTTGAAAAGCGGATGGGGGAGGGGACAGCGTCTTTCATATCATCTCCAGCTGTCTACTTAATGCAAAATGAAACATAGACCCATGAGGGAGGGAGAAGGGGGAAGAGCCACGGATCTCTGAAGGGGCCCTGGCTCTGACTGATGCTATCTGAAAGGCCAGGTTACAATTCCAGGGCCATCTGTGAATGGTACGGTCTTTTCCCGGGACCTGCTCAGGAGGACCTCAAATTAATTAGCAATTAATAGATGTTCCTGTCCAATCTGTTATCCCTGGCACTTTTTTTGTTTGTTTCCAGAGGTAGCTCCAGTTGTAACCTGGTCAGTTTCCTTAAAGGTAATAAGTGACAGGAAAGGTACTCTGGCAGGGCGGGGTGGCACACACCTTGAATCTCAGCCCCCCTCCCCCCCCAGGACAGAGGTAGGAGATCACTGTGAGTTTGAAGCCAGCCTGGGACTTCAGAGTGAATTTCCAGGTCAGCCTGGGCTACAGAGAGACCCAACCTTGAACTCCCCCCGCCAACCCCTACCCCAAACAAACAAACAAAAAACTAGGAAAGGTACTTTGTATCAACCACACAGAGCAAGTAGGGAAGGAAATGACTTTCTACCCCAATGTCCGCTGTCCAAGTGCTTCCCATCCCACTTCTAACACTTCAAAGTCTAATCTTAGAAGAGCAATTTTCTTAAATTATCTGAGAAATAAATAATGGTCTCAACTCACCTCTTTTCTCTCCTGCCATTTCCAGTGTCCCGAAAACCTTTTGCAAAGGGGTTGTTGTCTATTTTTAACTGAGTGATCTAAAGGAGGGAGACACAAGCAAGACAGGCATTGGCTTCACTTTCTAGAAAGCTCTGAAGCTGTCTCCCCCAACTCAGCAACCTCCTAAAAGTGTGACCACCCATAGAGTCATACAGATAGACCAGGTTGAGCAGAGACTGGAAGATGATAGAAGCCTGTTCAACAGGGATGAGACATCAAAGGAAATTATACTAAGGTTGGTGTGTTCCCTAGGAAGCCAATTCTCACTGAAATTATCCAAATAAAGTATTTTCTTTGGACAGCCAGACACTTTGGGGTTCGAGATGAGAATGTCACCAAGGCTGTCAAGAGGTACAACCTATAGATATGAATATCATGCTTTATGATTTTTTTATACAGTGCAATTAATTATACAGTGTGTTAAAGTACAGTTCCCTGCTGCCAACACATACACACATACACACACACACACACACACACACACACACACACCCTCATATATACACCAACCTTTTCCATGAATCTAATAAATTGATTTATGGGGTTTCAACTGCTCTTGTGTTAGCGGAGCAGGGAGAGTGGGCTTTGAGGAATTACAATATTAACAATTGCAGATTTTAAAAGGAAGGAGTGACCACTGGTAACATTTGTTTTCATTTACATGTTACACGCTCTTTGCAGCCACTGTTAGGTGGAGAAGGCCCGTGGCCTCCTCCTCTTATGAAAAGAAAGAGCTACATTTTATGATTACAGTAACAACTCAGTGACTCTCACAGGCTTCTGGGTCTGCAGGGAGACTGCATTTTTACAAACTGTAGCAAATGCAACAGGAATCTCTCCCTTTGGAGAGGCGTCACACACCCAGTGACTGGGAGGTGGGAGAGGAACTTCTGTGCTTGGGTTCTGGTTCCCTAAGGCGCATGCAGACGTCAGGTGGGGCAGCAGCAGACAGGAGCGGGCGATGGCTGAGCCCAGACTAGAAAATTGCACCTGCAGCACCAGTACAGTCCGTAGCAACCCAGGGACAGTGACCGTGAGTTCAAAGTGCAAGATGTTTCCAGGTGAAGTGGACTCTCCCTGCGGTCCGGGCTCAGAGGGTGAAGAGAGTGTATGGGTGGGTGGATGGGGGGGTCCTCCGCCCTTCTCCACCTCACAGCTACCAACCAAGCTGTTAAGTATCCTGGTCAACAGCAGTGACCACCCTGTACCTGAGCTCTGTGTCCATGACTTTCAGAGGAACTGCAGAGTCTAGGTTCGGTGCTATTGGTAATGGGGAGCTTTTCTAACCCCTGGCTTCAGGGACCGCTGTTGAAAAACTTTCACGTGTCGTGGTGACTCCCTTCAAGTGCAAGCCTCAGACAACTCCATTAGCATGACCCTGTGATCAGTTTTTCAAACACACACACACACACACACACACACACGCACACGCACCATAAAAACACAGCAGCATGAAAAGTAATAAAAAACAGACCAGCTACTCAGGATTTCTGGCTAAGAGAGAAAACCTGGTTTCTTCTGGGATTCTTCTCCCAGGCTCCCTAATGGTTCTTGCCTGAGATCATTAGCTGGTTCCTTTCAAACCCCATTTTCTTGATCCTTCTTCCTTCATGGGGAAGTGGAAGAATATGGAAGTCATGGAGACAAGGCCTCAGGAGCTGGGAGCTTAAGATGGCATTGGGGGTGGGGTGGGGGTGCACTTGTTCTAG
The DNA here is from genome assembly GCA_036346955.1 of Dipus sagitta. NCBI lineage: Eukaryota > Metazoa > Chordata > Mammalia > Rodentia > Dipodidae > Dipus > Dipus sagitta. The sequence goes on along the minus strand of CM070782.1, from coordinate 19,891,380 downwards.
AAGCTTCTGCCTACAACACTGGCTTAGCAGTTTTGAATTCAGAATCAGATTCTTAGCTGGGACAAAGTCGTAGTTCTTGGCCCCTCCAAGAAGTCATCACCTCTTAACCCCCCCACCCCATCCCAAACCTGCCCAGAAAAAAAGTCAAATCACAAAAGAAAATTCAAGATTCTGCCCAATCAATCCCCAACCCCCCCCCCCCCAACTCATCTGGCTGCAAAGCAGCTCAAGAGAGAGGAGGAGCGTTGAGCAAAGCCCCCCTCTGGTCACCTTGTCATTCTGGTAGGCCGTCACCGCGATGAACTCGGTTTCGGGGAACAAGTACGTCCGGAAGGTACTATAAGGCAGTTTCAGGATGTCATTGGCTCTTACAATGTGGAACCGAGGCTGGTATTTATGCATGGAGTTCAATATAGTCTGCAGAGGCAGGGAGGAGGACAGACACATTAAAATAGAAAGGGGAGGGGGAAGAAAAGAGGATGTAGCAGGACAATTAGGATCTAAAGTCCCCTGCCAAGCTGACTTCTTCCCCACTACAGGGGTATCACACTTGGACCAAACCCACCTCCTAGGGTACTTTCCACTACATAGATGTTATCTTCTGGAGATTCCAAATTGATCCCTCAATTTCCAAAGCCCCACACCCACCCTTACCATCTACAATTTATTCATACATTCAACCCTAGCCTACCTGGGTCCCAAAACTATAATTCCCCTGCCACGTTGCGTGATCACTTGGGAAGGCCAAAGTCTTAAAAGATAGAGAAAAACATGCATTTTAATTTACAAAATGATTCAGTACTTTAAGCGCCCACTAATTGACGAGCACAATCCACTTAGAGCCCTAAAAGGCTGAGCTCTGGAGAGGAATATTTATGCCCTAATCAAATCAAGGGCTTCAAATGCAATTCCTGCCCGCTTTAGATATTTCCGCGCCATTCACGTCTTCCTGGGCCTAATCTTTCTGCTTATTCCTCGCTTATCACTTTGTTTATTTTATTGAAATACTGGGGAGGGGCAGAGGAAGGGGCAAAAGGTCCCTCGGTTTACTTTTTTTTTTTTTTTTTTATAGGCCATCAAGTGTTCTGAAAATGTCTGAGCGCTCTCTCACGGAATCTGTACGTCCATTCCCAGTGCACACACACACACACACATACGCACACTATTTTTTTAGACCCAAGATCTAAGCCTCGTTTCTAGTAAACTTGACTTTCACCGAAGCCCTGTCTTTCAGTAAAAAAGAAAATACACTCTCAGGATGGTATTCGCACCCTTTCACCATCGTGCTCCGAAAATTAAAATTCTCCCGAGTAATAATAACGTTTGATTTCAAGTAAAACAAAGCCTTTGTGAATACATAGCTTTGGAGTTGATTGTTATTATTATTTTCAATTCTCTGTTGTTCTGAAGTTTTCACTTTTACCTCCAGGCCCAACCTCTACCAATAACCTCAAAGCGCTATAGAATAGTGTCTGGAAGTTTTCTTGACTCATTTCTTTCAGAACACCAGGCATTTCCACTACCCAAGGAGCTGGCATCCCGGTATCCACTCTCTCAGCTTCCTCGCAAATCAAACAAGTCTGCTACAGTGAGCACTGAGCGAGAGAAAAGTGGTCGAGACTCAAAGTTTACTAGGGAGGAGAAAGGAACGTTGTCTTCAGGAGAGAGGTAAGGAAGAGAAAATGTCACCAAAAGGAAGCACTGTAACTTACAAATCCATGTTTATCGGAAATGTTGTTGGTGAGTTTCAGTTTATGGAAAGTGACCACCTTGGACATCCACTGCTCCCCGGTCGCAGGACTGTCCGGGTGAATGTACATTCTCTTTGGCATTTCAGGGTCCGCCTTACCGGCCACCATCCACCGAGAATTGTGAAATTTATATCGACAGTCATCGGCGGCAATAATATCCATCAATAAAATGTATTTGGCCTTTTTATCAAGCCCAGAACATCGCACTTTAAATGGAGGGAACATTCGTCTGTAATCACAAAGATCAGGAAAGGAATAATAATAATAATAATAATAATAATAATAATAAAGACAGGTAAATCACTCAGAATCTTAGGTTTGGCTTCAAAGATGTTCCAAAGCGTTTAGACAAAGTTTAAAACTTTCGTTTGGGACGGACTAGCTTGGATCTTTCTGAGTAAGGCATCTGGGTGCATGATTGTCTTTTTAAGCCACAGACATATTGAAAGTGCTCAATTTCTCCATATTTTGGTATCCCAAGATTTAAAACAAATAAGCTAGGGCACAGCGTGTCTCCACATGGTCTACTGATTTATTTAAAAATTGTGTCTATTTTCCCTTTTGTGGACCTGCATAGGTCCATCCTCTGTAGAGAGAGCAATTCTCTCCTATGTCTTTTTTTTTTTTTTTTCTGAGAGCATTTAGTCCACAATTGCTAGAAACAAGATCCTAAGAAAGTGAAGGTGAGCATTTTCCACCAGCCATCGATGAGAAAACATTATGCTTATGAGGAAATAAACGCCCAGATATGGGCAGGATGGCCATCCCGGGGCTGGTGAAATAGCAGAGAGTTCTGAGAGCAAGCACCCAGGCCTGCTAGCAATGCGTTCCTGGAGCTAGGCACCACAGTCCCCCACTCCTTAGGCCGGGCCCCAAACTGCAAGATCTTGCCACCCCCTTGCTGTCTGATTTCACAGAAGTGTTGGCATTCTGCACTTCTGATTTAAAAGGAAAGCACTTCGTTGTGAACATGACTGAAATATCTTGTGGGGCGGAGGACGGTTTCATGGCCCTCATGGCCCTTGGAAGGAGACAGAAAGCTGAAGACACCCAGAAGGGGGATTATATTTTTACTCAGACTGAATGTCCTGATAAAAACTCATGCTACCATTTGTGAAAAAAAATCAGTTATTTAAAATGCCAATCCTAGGATCGTCTCTCTTCCTGGCATGTTTTGGGTCAAGCAAGGACCTCTCAACATAAAAAAAAAAAAAAAAAAAAAAAGATTTCTGAAAGTATTCTCACGGGTTCCTTAGGTCTGTAAACATAATCTTAATTATCCAAAACTAACTGCTCATTTCTCCCAAGGGTTACAGACACAAGAAGTGGTGTGGGCACACACATCCAAACGCCCTTCGATTTTTCTCTGACCTGCCTGGGCGGCCTCAGGCCCCCTTCAGCCCCAGAGCACTGGGGAGGGGGCAGGTCTCCCACTACCCACACAAAAGAAAGGGGATTTTTCAGTTTCTGTCCTAGATTAGAAATCAGATAGATGAGAACACACCAGCAGTGAAATAAAGATGTATCAGAAAGGCTTTTTACAGCGGAGTTCTTTTCCTACTTCCTTGCAGAGGTATGTCTTCACTGGAAATAATAATAATAATAATAATAATAATAATAATAATAATAAAGTCCCCATCTATTCTGTAAGGAACTCCGGATGCACCTCTCTAAGACCCAAGACACCCAGGTAGACTGAAGTACCCTGTCTCTAAGGCAAGGACCAGGAGTCTGCAGTTTTCTAGTTTTCGTCCCAGCCGTTAACTATCAGAGAATGCTCTGGCAGTAGAGAGATAAATGGAGGGGGGGGAGACGCAAAACCCACCCCCCCAAATAACTTTGAGGAGAGGGAACCCACCGCCGCCTGCTTACCTTCCCGACTTGGTAATGACCATCTCTGTACCCCTCTTGTGGAACTGGTCCCAAAGTTCCTTGGCCTCTAGGTGCACCTTGGGGTCGTCCTCCACTTCTTCCTCGGGCTCCATGGTCTTCAGAGGCCTCAGATGCGCCTGAGGCCCCAGGGACGAGAAGGGGATGCCGGTCTCGGCCGCCCCCACCAATTGATCCATGATCGGCTTGGCCAGGGCGCCAGGCAGGGAGAGCGCCGCGGCGGCGCCGTTGGGAGGCAGCGTCAGCGCAGGGAAGAAGGGCGGCTGGTGGCCCAGCACCGCGCTCATGGCGAAGTCCGGCGCCCGGTGAGGTAGGAACGGGTGGTAGGCCATGCTTGTCCCAGGAATCACCGGATCTCTCATGGAGAGACTCATGAACTCCAGGCAGGGACCAGTCCCAGCTGTTGCCTTGCTATTTCTTTTTTAAAATTTGGTTTTTTTTTTTTTATTCAACAGGAGTACATAGTTTAAAAAAATAAAAACAAAAAAGGAGTAACAAATCAGAAGTCAAGCACTCCAAAAGGGAGAAAAAGAAAAGTGTCCTTTTTTTGGAGGGGGGGGGAGTTGGAGAAGGGAATGCCGCTTTTTTTTTTTTTTTTTTTTTTTAAAGAGGACGAGGCGACAAATCGGGAGACATAGTCGCTGGGGTGACCGTCCCTGGCGCCTAGGCGCGTTTAAAAACCCGCTCCGGGAAGTCCGTTTGCAGGAACGGGAGGAGCGAGCAGGGTTGGGACCCGCGCCCGAGCCCCCGGCGCTGGGCTGCGAAGAGACACCCGGGCCAGGCGTCCCGGGGACGGCTCCGCCGCTCCCACGCGCTTTGGTGCACACGCGCACGGTGCTCCACGGAAGACTCTCTTTTTTTCCCCCTCTTTTCACCTTTTCTTCTCCTTCTTCTTTCTCCAGCACCCGGTCTCTTCCTCTCCCTTTCTGGCTGGAGGCGTCTGCAGTTCGCGCTCCACTCGGCTTTAACCGGGAGCGAGAGGGCCAGCAGGGGAAAAAAAAAAGTCTCTCCTTTAAAAAAAAAAATGTGTTTTTTTTTTTTAAACTGATTTAAGCCCCTTCCAGCAGCGCTATCAGAAGTTGAACTGCAAACGGGCTCTTCCGTCCGCGCTCCTCCTCCTCCTCCTTCCTCCGCTCCAGCAGGCTCCGGAGAAGGGTGCCTTGCGGGGGTGGTGGTGGGGGGGTTCCACAAATCCGAATGCTTTTGGTGCCGGGAGGGGACGGTGATCGTCTGCCTCGGGGGTTCTTCTTCTCTTCCTGATCCTTAAAAACAAAAACCGTGAGCGAAATCGCTTCCTAAATCTGCGTCTCCCGGGGCGGCGCGCGCAAGAGGGTGGAGAAGGGGGCGAGATGGGCCGGGTGGAGGAAGAGGAGGAGGACGTGGAGAAGAGAGAGCCAGAGAGAGAGCAGAGAGAAAGAGAGAGAGGGATGGGGGAGACGGAGCGCAGCGCCGAGGAGAGCGGAGGGAGGGAGCGAGAGAAAGCGAGCGCGAGCTGCCCGCCACCCTCCTCCGCCTGGAGAATTCCCCGGGCGTCTGCTCGGCGGCTCTAGAAGGTCGGGCTGCGCCGTGGGCTGCGGGGAGCCCCAGGCCTCTTGATTGGCTCTTTGACGCTTTCGGACCAATTGTGTGGCTGCATAGGCGTGGTTTTCACAGGTCGAGTGCTGGGGGAATAGAGCCGAGTTATAAAAAGAAGGTGTCGGAAACTGTAACGTCGCTGCTGCCGCATCGGTACTACGGCCTGTCCCGTGAATATGTCAACATGATGGAGGAGGAGGAGGAGGAGGAGGAGAGAGAGAGGAGGAGGAGGGAGGGAGGGAGAGGAGGAAGGGAGCCACCAGGGAGCTCGCGCACTGAGTCGCCTCTAGGTGGCTTATCGAGAGAGATCGCCGCCAGCCCCAGAGCTCGCCTTGGCTGCCTCTCGCTCAGCCCACGTCTGAAATGCCTCAGCCATCCAGCCCCCGGATCCAGGGAGGAGGAGGAGGTGGAGGAGGAGGCAGGGCCAGGGAGGAAGGGGGAGGAGGGAGAGAGGGAGGGAAGCCAAGCCCAGCCCCGGAGAGCCCGGCGGAGAGCGCACCGGGGCGCCGGGCAGGGGCGCTCGCCTCTCGCGCGCTCGGCAGGCCGGCTGGCTGGCTTCTCCGGCCCGCTCTCCGGAGCCGCCGCTCGGCTCCTCCCCGGCCGATCGGCCTCTTCCACCCTCTCCACCGGCCCCGACCCCGGGCGAGCCGAGCCGGGCGGGCCTGAGCCTCCCAATGCCACCGATCGGCCCTACAACAACAACAACAAAAACGGCGGCCGCTGGAGTCTTTGCTTCCCCACGTGGAACCCAGCCCCGCCCGGCCAGCCGCCTTTCAGGAAAGGGTCTCCCCGAGCTCGTGCGTCTCGGGGCTGGTCTCCCCCATATCCGGACTCCTGTCTTCGAGACCCGAGCTCGTGGATGCGGACAGATATCGGCGCAGTTCTCCACCGGCCTCACGCTGCCGTTACCGCAGCCATGTGCGGAGACCATGACACCCCCTTTCCACCCCTCCGGGCACCCCTCAAACGTGGAGCCTGAGCCACACACGCCGAAAACACACATGTCCACGCGGACACGTCCACCGCGTGCGCTCCCGGCCCAGTTCGCGCTCGCTCTGCAAGATGGACTTGGGATTTTGATGACCATACCAACCCTTTTATTTATTCATTTATTTATAAAGCTCTGCTCCTCTTCCACTGGGATGTCCCACCCGGACATGGGTGTGGTTGTAGAGGGGACCCCTAGCCTCGGCCCTCACCTCCCGCCCAGCTCGGAGGCGAGGAGCTACGCACGGGTCAGGACCGGGCGATCTGGTTGGGGGAGGTGCGCCAGCCCCGTATCTTCCCCAGGCATCGCACTTAGGTCTCGGGTGCCTCAGTTGCTTCCTATCTCACCAGAAGTCAGGGGGGCGAATTTGTAAAACAAACCGTGAAACGCACCCCACCCCCCCACCCCGACTTCATCCCAGAGGCCTGGAGTCTGGTTTCAGCTCAATACTGTGCGGGTGGGGGGGGGGCTTCAGGGGAAGAAGTAAAAGTCGTTGGCTTGGTGACCCTGTTCACAGAGCTCCCGCCAGGGTCCGAGGCCTCCTCACACCCACAGTCCTTGCTTCTTGGGGAGAGTGGGCAATGAGTCAAGTCATCTCCGTTTAGGCGGAGGGAAATCGTGGGGGCAATGCATTTTATTCCTTCTTGGACAAGGAACACGGAAAGGAATGGTTTCTGGATCTGGGGGGTTTAAGAAGCCTGTGCCTTCGGATAGGTGTCAACCAGCACGTCCCCTACAGTACTTCACCCTGTGGACACCCCCCCCAGGCCACACCCCCCAGCTGTATGTCCAAAGCCGCATTTAATCGAGACTGGAAATGCCTTTCCATTGTAGGCCAACCAACCCCCAGACAGATAGGAAAGGAACATTGGAGGAGACGAGCTTTTCCAGCTTCGCATTTTTGACGCACATGTTTAAGAGCGCTTGGCGCCAGCTCTGAGCATTCTCTTGAAGTCACCAGAGAGAAAAGAGTCGATCTGTGAACTTGGGCTGACTCGCCATCTAGTCCCTTTCTTTCCCTTTCAGCCCTTCCTCCCAGCCTCTCTCTCCCTCTGTCTCTCCTTCCCTCCCTCTCTCTCATTAAGAACGAAGACAGAGACTCAAATAAAGACGTGATGATGCCCAACGGAGGTTCAAACGCCCCCCCCCCCCAACCCCAGTGTCCTGTGCTTCCGATCTTGAAGGGTGCCAGAAAACAGGCCTGTCTCCTTTTCGCACCGACCGCGGAGGTCACTTCAGGGTTTCTGGAGTCTAGGAAGAAAAAAAAAAAAAAAAAAAAAGCGACCCTCCCCCACTGTGCTTGCCGCCCGCCTGGGGCTTGGGGCTGCGGTCGGAGCCACCCAGAGCCGGTCCCAAATCCCAGCGATCTGTTTTGTCTGCTCTCTCCTGCGCACCATCTCCACGGGTTCGCATGCAATTGAAGGAAAATAATTCTGCAGCCGCAAAGCGATTGACCCCCCCCCTCCCCTTCACCCACGCGGTGTCCCCCGGGGCCCACAGGCCGGTCCGTGAGACTTTCGAACCGCGCCCCAGCATTCTGGCCTCTCGATCTCTGGAAATGGGAGGCCAGCTCGGGTTCTGCTTGTAAATATCTAGCCTCGCTTTTGGCTCCAACTTGGACCAAGTGTAATTTCTGATCCTCACGCCCCCACCCCACCCCCAGCTGCCTTTTTTTTTTTTTTTTTTTTTGGTTGTAACTCTAACTTAACCCTGGGGTCACCCCAGTTCGCCACTTCTGGCTTCCACACACCCCACCCACCCACTCCAGTGCGCCAGGGAGGTGGGGAGAGAGGAAAGTTTGCGGGGTTCTGAATCGAAAACGTCGACATCTTGCTAATGGACTGCAAACTTCCGCCAATTATGACTGACCTCCCAGACTCGGCCCCTGGAGGCTCCGTATTATGCAGGGAGGCCGCCGAAATTCTAGGATCAAAAGCGGGAAGGTGCGAACTCCTCTTTGTCTCTGCGTGCCCGCCGCGCCCCCCTCCTGGTGGGCGATAAACCCACTCTGGCGCCGACCGTGCGCTGGGTGATTAATTTGTGAACAAACAAAAGAGGCCTGGTGGCCACTGCATTCGGGTTAAACATTGGCCAGCGCGTTCCTAAGGCTTGTGCCAGGCCTGGCCTCCCAGAGAACCCACACGACTCGTGCGCCCCCAGAGCCCTGGCGTTCAGTTCTAGCCCCTTGGTCTGCGCGGTCTGGTTCCCTAGCTAGAACCCTCCAGCATCTCTTTGGGCCTCAGACTCAACAACAGACATATGGCCTGACTCTATAGAATCCGAGAGTGAAAGAAGGGAAAAAGGGGTCCACAGTCTGGGTGAGGAAGGACTTGTGGAACTTGGGGTGTCTCTGGAATAAATATTCCTCCACCCTTATTTTTTGGCAAGAGTTTTTTTTTTTTTCTTTAGCTGTGGGCCTGGGACTTTGAAAAAAAAGACAAAGAAGTTTTTAAAACCTCCATATTTGTGTAACGCCTGAAGCACTTGAGGGGAAAGAGAAGTGCGTGAGGATATCGACTGGGCTTAAGGATAAAGACTGGAAAATAAAGTTGAAGGGGTGTGGCAAAACCAAATCAACTTTGTGCACCCCCCCTCCGGTCTAAGCATAATATAGACAGTCCATTGAACTTAAAGTCCAATAAGCTTCTGATTGCCATTTTTCCCCTATGGCTCACACTTTAAAGGGGACACACCGACCCTTTTGTGACCCAAGGTTGTTTATGTGAAGCTTACAAAAATACAAAAAAAGAGAGGAGGGGAAAGGATGTGGGCTAGATGGGGTTGCTTGCTTTGGTAAGTTTGCGGTAAATACTCTCTTAGGCGTGTGTGAGGTCTGTGAGACGACGCGATTAGGGACACTATTACATGATTATTCCCTCTTAAACTTTCCCCTGGTTTGCCACAGGGGCTCTGGACAGTCCTGGGTGAGGTGTCGAGGTGTCACTAGATTGAGGCTATTGTTGACATAAGGGCATGGGGAGTTTCTCTCTCCTCCTCCCTCTGCCCCCGTCTGAGGCCTAATTAAGACATGGGGGGGGGAGTCAATATGTGTGCACTTTTACTGGGAGGGGCTCTCAGGTAGCTCGGAGGGGTAGACATGGCTTTCTTTGAGCCTGATGCCCAGGCACATTTGATCCCTGGAGTTCAACCCATTTGATATTGACATGACATTCTTGGGAAACTGGCTGGGTCTAGGCTGCAATATTCCCATCATTTTTTTCCAGCTTAATTGTCCCATCAGGGATGTGACTTCCGTCTCCCGGATCTTGGAGAAGCATCTCCTTCCAGAATACCTAGTTTAGTGTTCCCAGTTTCCCCTACAAGTGCCCAGGCAACCCCCCCCCCCACATACCTAAGAGTGCTCTTGGCTACTCCAGTTCATTCTCCCCACAGGGACTTTTGTGCACACCTGGGAGAATACCTTTCATTTGGGGTGGAGCCTGAACTCAGGGTATCCCTAGCCTCCTGCTCCCCATAACCTCTCAGCTTTGTAGGCTGGTAGCTGGTCCCTTTGAGGAAGGGTTAGCTTCCCCACCTTGGCTCTGAAAAGGAGCAAGCCCCTTTCTTGGGCCAGACAGAAAAGGCATCCCACCTTTCCTCCTCTCTTTTCCTCCCTCTCTCCTTTCCTTCCTTCCTTTCTGCTTTCCTGACCTTTCTGTTTGTTTTAGTTTTTTGGGGTAGGGTCTCACTGTAGCCCAGGCTGACCTGGAATTCACTCTGTAGTCTCAGGATGGCCTCGAACTCAAGGCGATCCTCCTACCTCTGTCTCCGGAGCGCTGGGATTAAAGGTGAGTGCCACCATGCCTGGCTCCTTCCTTCCTTTCTTCCCCTTTTTCTCCCCAGTAGTCTCCTTCAGAATTCCTTGAAGGTAGTTTCCTTCTACTTTCCCTCATCTCATAGCTTCTTCTACCTCGTCTCCTTCTTATCTATCTCTATCACCCAGTCTTAACTTGTGTTGCGCCCCCACACTATCTTCCCTGTGTATTTTCAGGCTAGCTTGGTTCTTTCCAAATATTCCCTCCTGCCTTGTTACCCTTGTTACCTCAGTACCTCTGTTCTCCCTCTCTCAGCAGCACCCCCTCCCTCCCCCACACACCAGTCTTTTCCAGTAACTTCGACAGGCTGGAGTTACCCCTTCCCGAGGTCTAAACAAATGCTTTCCCCTCCTTTCCTTGGCTGGGGACAGATAGCATTTTGAGAAATAGACAATAGCTGAGACCATTTGTCTTAGTTGTAAGTTTCACCTTGTTATTTTTACTTTGTCAAAGTCACCTTTTTCTAGAGTTGGATTCTATCTCTGTTCCTTGTGTCCTGAGAGTCCCTCCACACGATCCCAGAGTGAGAGGCTGCCTGCAAGCTCCGAAGCCCAGCTCCTAGCTGTGTCCTTTTTTTTTTTTTTTTCCCCCAGCAGGACACAGCTTTCCTTTCCTGCAACGCATATTTCTCTGTCCTCTGACATCCTTCTAAATTATTGATCAGGGCAAATCAGTGTAAGAGTCTGAAGCCTGTGTGAGAGAAGGCTGCTGGCATTGTCTAGCTTGGGGAAGCAGTATTTTTAGTAGACGGACTCACTTTGGCGCAGGCTGGTTAATGCTGTTTCTAGGATATCATTCGTTATGCGCTTATTCTGTGTTTTATCATACCCCCTTTGAATGGGAATGTGGTTTTGGCAGAGGGAAAATGAAAAGATTTCACTCCTCATATTATTCTTATTAACACCTACCTTTCATCCAAGATGATCAGCTTGCAAAATGGCAAATTGGGGCACAACTAGTGATCTAGATAAGTTGGAAGGGAAATGGAGGCGGTGAGGATGAAGAAGTGTGTGTGGGGGGGGGGAGGGTGGCACTTTTTATACAGGCACCAAAGCTTTCCCTTTCTCTCTCAGGAAAAGGAACTAATTGTGGTTTCCTAATTTTAAGCCAATCAACATCTTTAATGCCGTGTGTGTGTGTGTGTGTGTGTGTGTGTGTGTGTGTGTGTGTGTTTTTTACTCAATTACCAAAAAGGAAAAAAAAAAAAGATACTGCAATGGGTATTACTTAGTCTAGCAAAAAAGAATTCACAAGGAAGGGGCTGGAAATTTCACCTTTTCTTTTAATCTGCTTCAGAATTAGCAAGATATGGGCCAGATCTGACTTTTGCTCCAGACATTTTGAACACCCCACTTCTTCCTTCCTTTTTCTTTTTCCTCCCTTCCTTCCTCTTCCCTCCCCTCCCTACCCCCGTGTCTCTCTCTCTCTCTCTCTCTCTCTCTCTCTCTCTTTCTTTCACAACAGCTTTGCTGCTTTTTAGCCAAGACAGGTAAGGAAGTAAATAGCTCCTCCATAGTTGGTATCAGGATTTGGTCTAATGTAAGATGGGGCCTTTTAAAAGGGTGGAAGGAAACTGTATATTAATACACTCTCCAGCCCTCACCTGCAGATCAACAGTAGCAAACAGACAAGAGAACTTCCTTTCTGGTTTGCTGTTGCTTGGTTCTTTCTGGTGTGTGTGTGTGTGTGTGTGTGTGTGTGTGTGTTGTTAGAGGCCAGGGCTGTGGGGGCATTAGGGTGTCACCACCTGGGAGCCTATGGGGCAGAGGGGACAGGGAGCTCTGTAAGTGAGAGGGCATAGCAAATTCAATGGCTGCTACTGTCAGGAAGGTTGAAGGGCCCAAGAATGATGGACTCTTCCAAATCTGCCGAACTAACTGTCCCCTTGTAGCTCAGGACACGTTTTCTCAATTTGGACACAATATCCATCACTATGTCCCTTACTGGGTTTCAATTATACAGGGCCAGAGCCCAGAGTGCACCATTGCAGGGTTTCTCGGTGGCCTCCAAGAGGGACACAAATGAAGGGAGCTGGGAACACAGACTCTGTCCTTGTGTGTATACATGTATGTTTCCTTTCCATTTCCTGCTTGCTGCTCTGTCTCTACTCTACTCTTTGTCAACCGTTCAGTTTATCTATGGTCCCAAAGGTATGACTTGAGCATCTCCCAAAACTGGTTAGGGTGAGGGGAGAAGGCAGTGACACACTCAGTGGCCCTGTCATGCCCAGGAAAGCCCCCCCAAGGGAGAAAATGGGTCTTAAGGTCCCACAGCTTCAAGAGGAACTTTCCCTCCTGGGGTGGACATGGGCATTTGAGGGGGCCCTAGCTTCACTGGCCCATGGAGACCCCATCAGGTCTTTCTTCTTCCCCTGTGCAGTCTGGTGAAGAGTTGAGTCTTTCGTGCCCTATCTTTCTGCACTCCTGGGACGTGTGACGGTGGGATCTGCTTTCGCTGGTGTGCCTGGCAGGTGAGACGGGACCGGAAAAGCCGCTGCCACCTCTTAGAATCAAGATCCTCATTCCAGGCCTGGCCTGTCACTAAACAGCTGCCCCACAGCCAGGCAAATCCACTTGCTTCTCACAACCCAGAGCCAAACAGCAGGTCTTCCACTCTCTACCTTCTGTGGCCTGTGTGACCTTTTACAAGGCCAAGTCCACCCACAACTGAGGAGGTGGGAAGGGGCTGCAACTCTCCTATCAGTCTGACTTCCCTAACAACAACTTTTGCCACTTCCCCCAGGTCACCAAGAGGAACTTGAGATCTCCACAGTGTGGTTTCTTTGGACCCAGTTATCCTTGCCTCCCAGTAATACACAACAACACACACAACATCCCCCCCATCTCGTATTTTAACCAGCTTTACATCTTGTAAGGGATCCAGTCACTGACCACTGCTCGCTGGAGGCTTAGGTAGAGATCCCCAACTCCTTAAAAGTTCACCACTTGGGGGTTTGAATACCCCAGGCCCAGAGAAATTTCCCTTTTCTTCCTTGGGGAAAAAAAAAATCATTTATCTTCTAGAGAAAGGAGAGGGAGGCATATAAGCACATAACTTGGAGAACTTGTTTGGGATTCTTAATCGCTTCTGCTAAGTAAGAACTGCTCTCCTCGGACTGCGAGGCCTGGAAACATTGCACCTCCTAGCGACAACCTAAAATTCCTTTGTGCCTGGCGGAGAGGAGTCTCTGCTCCCGCCCTGGCTTCGCCTTACCCCCCGGAAAGCAAGACTTTTTAGAGCCCCCAGGAGGGAGCTAGGAGTGAGGGCCAGACAAGCATCCCGTGGTTCCCCCCCACACACAAGGGGTTTCACCGGCTGTGGCTCCCCTTACCCTGGCTCCCAACACGGAAGCGCTCGGTGGTACCTCGGTGCAGATCTAGGCCTCGCAGAGCGCGGAACCCGAAAAGACGCTCACCGCTTCGGTTCCCACTCGCACCCGAAGGCTGGGATCGCCTCTCCAAGCCCACACTTGGCCATGGGGGAAGCCCAGCGGCCTGGCACCGGCCAAACCTTTCCCGGCCACTCGGATGGCGACCAGGTGCGGATGGGCAGGGGGGACCGGCGAAGCGCGGCCAGGTAACCCGGCGCCGGTTACCTGCGGGCGCTCCGCAGCTACCGGGGCGGGGCGAGGCGGCACCCCGGGGAGCTAGAGCCGAGTTAGAGAAAGCGGGGCGGACCCTGCCTGAGAATCGCTGGTCTCTTTTTCTTTTCTTTCTTTTTTTTTTTGAGAACGAAAAGCAGTATTGGGAGAAACCTCTCGATGGCCGATGACTTTTTCTATTCTTTCATTTTTTTGTTATTATTATTATTTTGTCTTTGCAGGTTAGATTCCCGCTTCCCGCCTCTCTCTCTCTCTCTCTCTCTCTCTCTCTCTCCCTCTCTCTCTCCGCTTGCAAAGAAGATTTCGAGGTTGGATGATGTTAAAGACCTGGCCTGTGGTGGTGGTGATGGTGGTGGTGGTGTGTGTGTGTATGTGGGGGGGGGGTGTATGGCAAAAATGAAAGAAAAAGATGGGCAATGCAAACACAGAACTCCTTGTCTTTGCAAAGTGTTGGCAAAGCAGTTAATTGCCTCCGGGGAGTGGAACGGGAGTCCGGGGAGACTGCAGAGCTGAGCGGCCCAGAGAAGGCCGGAGGGTGGTTCCCCTGCGCTCCGGGAAAGTTTGCACGGGTCGGGGCTGGTAGTAGAGATGTCTTCCCCTCCTCTCTCCCACTCCCCCCCCCGCCAACAGCAAGTCAGAGGAGTAGGGGGCGGGTGGGAGGAGGAGGGGGACACTGTCCCTTCTCTGACACGCCGGGTACATTTCCTTTGAAATGCCTCCCCTTGTCTTCGGAGGTAAAATAGGAGTTCCCCAATGCGTCTGGGTCTGGGCTTGGGGGTACATCAAGCTTGGTTTGGGGAGGGAGTGGGTGAGCGCTCTAATTACTTCTGAGCCGGGTGGGGGTGGGGCAGAGGGGGATTCTGTCTTTTCAGCCCTGGCCTGCTGGGGTGCCCGGTCACATTTATTAAACCCAGACGTTCTCGGTCCAGGAGTTGGGGCCATGCGGAAAAGATTTACAATTAAACCAATTGGGGCTGAATACACCCGTCTAAAGTCTGCAGATGTAAATATTGTCCCGTGTTTCTTTTCTTCCCCCCCTCTTTCGTTCCAAGAGGCTTCACCCTCCCCCCACTACCTTCATCCACACCACCAGGACTTCAGTCCTTTTGAGAGCCGGAGGAGGAATTACGGTCCAGCAGACTCCAGATCTTTCTATTAGACAACTTAAAATATGAGGATGTGTTCACATTTACGTCCATGCATTTGTGCTGTGAATAACCCCTACATCTCTATTTCATGTCTCCTTCTAGAATTCAAGACTTGTTGAAGTCGATGTTGAAGGCTTTTGGCTGTAGGTTATTATTATTTTTTTTTTAAAAAAAGCAGCAACAACAATCGGTCAGGTTTTTATGTAACTTGGATATTACAGTTGAATGATAATGATTTTTAAGTGGTAGAAGTGGGTGAAAGCGGGGAGGAGAGGCAAGAAAATTCTCTTTAGTTGAGATTTCAGAAGACGGCCTCAGGTTAAATGCGCAGAGGCTTGCTCCAGAGCGCGGAACTCGGATCCTTCTACAAATTCAGTTTACGTCTCCCTCCTCTGTGGCGTTTACTGGGATGTGCATGGATGAAACTTCAAGCTTATATTCCATTGCGTTATTTAAATGTAAGATAATATGCATGCGTATTTCTAAAACATTCTTTGTGGGCACAAGTGTGTACGTATGGACGTTCCAAGTAGCCTAGAAGATGCAATTAAATCTCAGATCCAAAAAATGCGTCGCAGTCACACCCCACGGGCACCCTCCCATTTGATCGATATAGACGTAGTTGAATGTGTTTGCTGGATACACACTCCTTTCCTCTTAGAGCAACAAAGCCTGTCTGTTACAAATTACCAGGGAATTGGAGAATATGAACTCTTCCCCCAGCCCCCTCCCCACACCCCGTTGTTCGATGTTTTAAAGTCTCCCACTAACCCACTCAATCATATATGTAATGCGCGTATGCATAGGCACGTCTCCAAAAAAAATTAGTGATAACATCCCAGGTGTTTGAACGGTAGTGTAGTGGTTTTTCCTCCGAATTCGGGTGCAGAGAGAAGCTGCGATTCACAAGGTCCATGACCAGAGGGATTGACACCCACCGGGGGCTGGGGAGGAAGTTTCCCAGCCTGGTGGTGCGTGTAAGGACAGAGCGTCCGGGCGCCTGACTCCAGCCAGGATAAGGTCATAGGTGTACAATTAGGAAGGCACGACCTAACATGTTTGTGGCGCAGGGAGCTGCAAGAGTCACCCAGCCCGGAATGAACCCTCCTGGCCGCCACAGGGGAAGTCTCCAAGACAGCGCTGGCGCAAAGGCTTTTCTTCTGCAAGGCTCCCAGCACCCCCCCTCCCCCCCAACTCCGTGCACACCTCGTGCATAAAGAAAAGAAAAAGGGACTCGAACCCTAGGTGAACTCCAGGTCGTCTTAAGCAGAGCAGGCAGCGCAGGCGCAGGGATGGAGGTGCCCGGTTTGGGGAGAGAGGGAGGAAGGAGCCGCTGCCCACTTGGGAATCTCCACCCTTCGCTCTCTCCTAGGGAGGCTGCGCCGGCTGACCTCTGCGGAAGGTGCCGTCGCCATCCGGCCGCTGGATGGCGCTCGGGGCGACCGTGCCTGGCACTGCGATGCCCTCTGCGTGCCCCGCGAGGCCTGAGCGAAGAAGCTCTGGAGACAGCCTGGGTTGAGGCTCTGAGGTGGCAGTTCTCCACTTACAGGGAAGCCCAAGCTTTGCTTGGAGTTGGGGAGTGGTAGAGAGGCAGAGCAAAGTGGGGCTGGAGAGAGCCCTGGGCTTGCGGGGAGCAGGGATGCTGGGCCAGGGAGAGCGCGCGCGACGCTCAGCCTCCCTGGGCTCCAACTGCTGTGGACCCGGGCGGTGTGGTGCGGCGGGCCCGGGGCGGTGAGGGAGAAGAAGAGTAGTCGAGGTGTCCAGAAAGGCATGCATGCATTTTCCTGATCTCACCTCAATGTAACCCCCCGCCCCCTTGTTTTGCCCAGTCTAATATCACCTAGGCTCCCACCGCTGGGTGGAAATTAGAGTGGCTGGTCATACTCTGAGATCGATCTGAAACGTACCTAGAAATGGGAACCCACAGTGCCGGGGCACTCCAGTCTCAGGACCGCTCTTACTGAAAGGTCTGCCACCCCTTGGGGACTGGGTACTTCCTGCAGCCAGATGGCTTTGGTCGTTAACAGAAGGGGGTTTCCATTAAGGTGATGATGATGAAAACCTTTGGCTAAGGCTAGCGTGGAGGCACTCACAGAATCGCAGGCAGAAGTTCGAAGGTCCCCCGTATGTTTGTGATCAGCCTGGTGTACCTAGGACATTCGGGGCCAGCCAAGGAGAGAGAGAGAGAGAGAGAGAGAGAGAGAGAGAGAGAGAGAGAGAGAGAGATCTCAATCAAACAAAACAGTAACAAACAAACAAAAAAAAAACCCCTACCTAGACTGGCGGCTTCACAACCAAGAGGGCAGCTTGTGTTAACATACTGGGAAGAATAAATTCATCCAACACATTCTGAGTTTGTGGGGTGTACCATGCACGATTGCATGGGCTTTATGATCTTGTCAAAAGTGCATTTAAGAGCTGGGAAGCAGAGACAAATCGACCTCGCCCAAGGCAGATCCAGGCTCCACGGTCTGGGCGGAGAGGCAGGTATTGACTCTCCTTTCTTGGGTCGGGACTCACATCTCCGACCACAACGCTCGGCAAACGTGAGGTACACTCCAGTAAGTAACCATTCTGTACAGGAGTGAAGGTTGAAGGAGAAAGGGAGAAAGTGAGTCTGTCGGGGAGCCCCGGAGATGCAACGTCTGAGCTAGGCATGGGGGCACCTGCCTGCGATCCCAGCCCTGCAGAGGCTGAGACAGGAGAATTGCCAAGTTCCAAGCCAGCCAGGCAAGACTGTGTCTCAAGAAAAAGGAAAAACAAAGCAAAGCAGAAAAGGGTGAGGACAATGTCTGCTTCCCAAATGCTTTTTAAAATAACCAGTATCAAACTTATTATCTCTCAAAACGGATTTTGATATTTAAAATAAGACAAGGAGCCGAGGTGTGGTGGCGCACACCTTTAATCCCACTTGGGAGGCAGAAGTAGGAGGAGCATCGTGAGTTCGAGGCCACCCTGAGACTACATAGTGAATTCCAGGTCAGCCTTGGCTAAAAGGAGACCCTACCTCAAAAAAAAAAAAAAAAAAAAAAAAAAGAGGAAACAGACTATTCTTCCAATTCCAATTCCACAACGGTAAATGGAAGAGAAACTTGGAATACAGGATAGAAGACCCACTAGAACATTCCCCAAGTATTTAAGTGTGGAGTCTAAGTCAAGTGCAAACAAAGATTCATTTTGAGTTTGATGTTAGTTATTCTAAGTTTTGTGTACTGGAGTAAAAATACATTTTATCCCATTTTGAAGATGAGGAAAATTGAGGTGTAGGAAGGAAGGAGGTGGGAGAGGGTTTAAGTTCAAGGTCTGTTCTCTAGGTAGGAAAGTTCCTAGCTCTTCCCGGAAGTTGTGGGGAGGTTATGGGAGGGGGTGGGGGAAGATTTGTGCTCCCAGAGGGAGGCAGCATAGCACCTGGGGGTTTTGCAAACTTTGCAGAACCGTCTGTCCAGCAGCCCAGCCGTTTACCATGGGGCACTAGGTGACTTCAGCTGGCATAGTCTAGACCCCAATGCAGTTGCTCAAAGGACTTTCCCACCGTGGCGCGGCTCGCCTCAGTTCCAAGCCCCAAAGATCTAACCACTAGGCTCTCGTCCAAGTCTTCCATCCAGCATGCACATTGTGCTTGTTACTTGAAAGTTCTCTGTCTCTTCACAAATAGGAAACTGAGGCATTGACCGCTAAGGAATCTTGCCCAGTGCCCTGTTCTTTAAAAGGTGATAGCAAAACGGATTCCCATAACCCTCCCCCACAGCTCAGGGTACTTTCTTACAGTCCACATTTTCCCATGAGTACCCCGCCAGCCCCAGCGTGTCTCTAACACACTCAGTGTGATCCACCAGTTTGATTGAGCGAATAAACTGATTCTTATTTTCACTTTTATTTTGAAAAAAAAAATAGAACAGAACACACACACACAGCTAATAAAAGCAGTGATGGAATAATGTCATGTGAAGGGAGGCGTCTGTCTGCCACTCTTGATTGGAGTGGAGCTGGCTGTGGTCATCTGAGTCCTTGCACGGTGACTGGGCCACTTCGCACCAGCTTTGCAATGGCTCTTGCAATTTCCTTTTGCCTCTATGTTTGTCCAGTTGGTGCCCAGATGATGGATGAAGGAGAAAGGCCAGCCCACTGCGAGGTCACTCCAATCAGAGGACCTCTCTGTCCGTTGGGGAGAAAAAAAAAAAAAACTGACAGATGTTCCTGGTAGCTACGTTCTGAGTTTCCCCCCAAAGGTTCTGGGATTTCGTGTTTCTTGCTGTTGTAACAGAACTGGGGGGAGGGGAGGGGAGGGTGAATGGGGACAAGTTTCCAACCGCACTTTGCAGAGTCTCCAACTCCCCACTCCCACCAAGTGCCGAGGGCCTCCGTGGACCACCTAGTCCTGGAGTAGTCATGCGCGCTGGAAAGTCTTTCATTCTCGACCCTTTAGCTTGGGAATCAGACTCAGGTCCACTCTTCTTAGCTCCCAGTTCCTGGACTGAGAAGTTGAGGAAGTTAGGGACCTTTGTGCTGTGGTGTTCATGAGGTTGGCACAGGCCTGAGTTTCCCCACACTGGTCCTTGGACGAGGCAGGCCCTGAGAACAAAATGGAGACAGAGGCTCAGAGAGTCTCAAAGTGATGCCCTCCCGCCTCCTTCTCCCTAGTCGCTGTGGACAGACAGGATCGGGCCGGACAAGCTTGTCGACTGAGCCACATCCTAGCTTTGCCTCACTGGCTTTTCACACAGCACTGAACGTGCAGGCACTCACAGTAGGTCTACAGGAGCCTCTGGAGTTCCTTAGGTCCTCCTCTCGCCCCCAACCAAGGAGAGAAACTCCAATTAATTGAGCGAATAAACTAATTCTTATTTTCACTTTTATTTTGAGAAAACAGAACAGAACACACACACAACTAATAAAAGCAGTGATAGAATAATGTCATGTGAAGGGAGGAGTCTTGATTGGAGTGGAGCTGGCTATGGTCTTCTTTTGCCCCCCTCAGGAAGCTTGGGAAACCACTTTGTCCATGGGTCTCCCTGCCTTCTGGAAGACCATGCAATTGGTGGGTGAGGTGTGCCAGTAGGTCAAAACCTTATAATATGGAAATGGAGATCTTCCAAGAAAAAAAAATTTTTTTTGAACGTGGGGGGAAGTGTGTGTGTGTGTGTGTGTGTGTAATCAATATGTCCCAGACAGCCCTTCACAAAAGGGCTCCAGGCGGCGCCTGGGCCGCACAGTCTCCTCCCCACCGCCCGCGGCGAATTAATTGGGCCCTGAAAGAAGGGGCCACGGAGCTTCCAGTTAATTAGTCAAGAAATGAATCAAACCGCAGCGGCCTGGCCAGGGTTCCTGGGGCGAGGGCTTTGTGCAAGCCAAATTGGTCTGTGGGATGCACCTCTTGGTCCCGGTGGGGTGTGTGGGAGGGGACGCGGTTTGGATGCCTAGGTCACCCTGAGCCCAGGGCTGGGGCGCAGTGCTCCTCTCAGTCCGCGGGCTCTCTCCTCGCTTCTTTCTCCCTTGGCGATCTTGGGGGACGGCCATCTCACCCCCTTTCGGGCTGTCTCCTGGTGCTGGGACTTTGTCTCCGGTTTCCAAACTCTCTTCACTGGGCGTTGCTGACTGAGCTCCAGCCCCAGCCTTGGAGTCACTGGACCCTCACGGTGGAGGTGGTGGTGGTGGTGCTCTGTCCAAGGAGGACCTGGTGGAGGTGAGCACTGGCCCCGGAGGCCAGAGCCAGCTGGGTGTCCCCGGATGGGGCTGTTCCCGCTTGGGACCTCTTGGGATCCTCCTTGGTGACAGTTCACAGAAGCCACTGAGGGCTGTCCTGGGTCCCCACCTACCAGTTCCCCCAAGCACCTGATGCAGTCAACCAAAGGGGTAAAGATTCTTACACTGTTGTTGCTACGTTGAGGAGAAGAGAGGGAAGACATGAATCAATCGCGAGCCCCTTCTTCTTTCTGTTCCCTAATGGAAGCGACCCGATCGTGTCCTCTGAGAAGTGGGGCCGTTATCTTGGAGCCACAACAGCATACTCCCCTCTCCTCTCCTCCTCCTCCTCTGTCTCTCCCTCTTTCTCTTGTGTGTCTTTATAGCTCTCCTTACACACATGCAGGTAAAATGGGATTCAGAATTGAAAGGCAGCGCCTCTCTTGCTTCCTCCCGTTATCCCACTGGGCCACTCTGCTAGGATCTGCTTACTTCATCCATTTCCGAGATCCACAGAAACAACCTGACCCGATTTTTCACAGTCTCTGCGCTGTCCACACCTCCCATGCCTCCGCAAGCGGGGTACCAGCAAAGCCCACCCCCCCCGCAGACTTACAGCGAATGCGGGTAACCCTCAAATACATCACGACTGCAGCCCAGAACCGGGGTCCTTTTCTTCCTTTGCCCCGCTTGTTGGACGCTGGAGGCGCCCAGGTGCCCGCCTCGCTTTGCCTAGCGCACAGGCTTGGAGAGCGTTCCCGCGCGCATACGACGCCAGCCGGCTGGGGCCTCAGTTTCCCTGCTCCCTTGGAGTCCGAGAAGTGACAGACAGAAATGAGTGAGGAGGAGGGAATGGAAGGCAGCGGGTTGGCTGAGTTCCACAGTTAGATTGGGGTCAAGAGTGGAGCCACTGCTAGCTTCCCAGAGCCCCTCTCGCATGCTTCCCAACTTCCTTTTCCTCACCCACGAGTGACACTGGACACGGCTCCCTTTCCACACCAGGATTGGGGCTCACCAACTTCCAGGACTCGAGTTTTCCTTGGTGGGACCCACAGCCTATTGGCTGGCAACAGCACGGGGGGGTGTTCAGGGCTACACCAGGGGACCCGCCAGGATGGTGGGGAGCTGGTTCCGGGTGTGCCCATCTGCTCCTCTGTGATTGGTGCATTTGTAGATCTGGCCAGTGGGTTCTAACTCAGGGCTCCAACACCTCTGCTGAGTGTTGGAGCCCAGAGCCTAGAGGCCGTTGACCTCTCTCAAGTAGCACCAATTTTGTCTGCAAAATGGAGCCTACAGGCTCTGCCACCAATGCTGGAAGTGAGGATGTCTGAGGTGACTCGGCTCAGCTTGACCTGTGAGGGAGAGAGTAAGTGCTGCTTACTCACCAAGATGGGTATGTGACAACCAGAAATATCTCCATCCTTTCCTCCCTCCCTTCCTGCCTTCCTTTTCTTAATTGTGTGTGTGTGTGTGTGTGTGTGTGTGTGTGTGTGTTTTTCGGGGCAGGGCCTCACTCTAGAGCAGGCTGACCTGGAATTCACTATGTAGTCTGAGGATGGCCTCGAACTCACCTCCTACCTCTGCCTCTTGAGTGCTGGGAGTAAAGGTGTGCGCCACGACTCTTAGGTTTTTGAAGTAGGGTCTCACTCTAGCCTGGGCTGACCTGGAACTCACTCTGCAGCCCCAGGCTGGCCTCCAGTGTCTGTCCTCCTACCTTAGCCTCCCAAGGGCTGAGATGAAAAGCTGTGCCTGGCTTCACTCTCCTTCTTTAGGACAGTTGATTACACATTATGATATGTATTTGGGGACTAGGGTCTAAGCAGTAGATGTATTTTCAAGTCCTCTACACCCTGTATACACCCTATAAACACAGACCGAGGGCTGGGAGAGATGGCTTCAGCGGTTAAAGGTGCTTGCTTACAAAGCCTGGTGGCCTGGTTTGGTTCCTCAGTGCCCTCCTAAAGCCAGATGCACACAAGATGGCACGAGGGTCTGGAGTTTACTTGCAGTGGCGGAAGGCCCTGGCATGCCCATTCTCTCTGTCTTTCACCTCTCTATTTCCCTCTACTTCCAAATAAATATATAAAATATTATTTTTAAAAAAGTTTTGTGGCCAGGTATGGTGGCGCATGCCTTTAACCCCAGCCCTCGGGAGGCAGAGGTAGGAGGATTGCCAATAGTGAATTCCAGGTCAGCCTGAGCTAGAGTGAGACCCTACCTCAAAAAACAAAACAAAACAAACAAAACAAAACAAAAAAAATTGTAATGGCTGGGAGGATGGTTCAATAATTGAAGCTGTTTGCTTGCAAAGCCTGCTGGCCTGGCTTTAATTCCCCAGTACCCATGTAAAACCTACTGCAAAAAGTGTGTGGGATTCATTTGCGATGGCAAGAAACCCTGGCATAAACACGTGCACATACGCATACAAATACATAAATAAAAAATATTTTTAAAGTTTTTTAGTTTGGAGTTTAGGTTTGGCATGTTGTGTGTGTGTGTGTGTACTGCATGCTTTTGTTTTTATGTCTATATCCAAACTCTATTTCTCTCTTTCCCTCATAGAGGACTCTCTGGTATATACCAAGCTCTCTATGAGCCCTTTTCCTGAATCTCATCACCTCCAAGACCCCAAAGATGGTACAGTCCTTTCTTCTCTGTGTTTTGGAGTTAGTTTCCCTGCCACGCTTTGAAAGCCACTTTGAGTCAAACTCAATGTCTTTTTTTTTTTTGGTCTTTTCAGGGCAGGGTCTCATTCCAGCCCAGGCTGACCTGGAACTCATACTATAGTCCCAAACTGGCATCCAACTCACACTGATCCTCCTACCGCTGACTCCTGAGAGCTAGGATTAAAGGCCTGCGTCACCATACCTGGCCTCAATGCTTTTTCTTCCGGCCCCGCTCTACTAATATCTTCTCCATCTCCGGAGGGTCAGGGGGAAAGCAACTTGTCAACTCCGTCCAGGAAAAAGACACTGGAGGAGGAAGGGGCCATTTGCGGGGCCTGGACTGTCCTTGGGCAGCAGGCCTGGCAGCAATGAGCTCTTCAGTGAAGAGGGGACTGTGCCGTGATTAGGAGAGAGGGGTTTTGGTTTCCTGGATCCTGGAGGCCTCCCGTATCTCAGTGCAGCTGTGTGTGGCTGGTCATCCACTCCCTTGTGGTCACCCACTGCAGCTGATCAGCTCCCACTCAACAGTATGAGCCTGTTGCCCCACCCCCACCCCATCCTATTCCTATTCCAGCCCATTTCACTGGGATAAGAGCTGTTGGTCTCTCATCCCTGTCTGAGAGCTGAGGGCAGGGGTGACAAGAGAGGTGAAGGGTGGGAAAGATGGATGACGCCAGGGGTTAGGCAAGAGAGAGTGAGAGCAAGAGGGAAGCAAGTGGGCAGAAGGAGAAAGATATACACCGAGAGACAAAGACACGACAGACACCCAGAGAGGCTGGGAGAGACTGGGGTAGCAGTGGAGAGAGAAAGAGAGATGTAAAGAGAAAGAGACAAAGAGGCAGATCCACTGCAGAAAAAGGAGACAGAGACACAAGAGTCAGAGTGAAGCAACTGAGGGAGGGAGGAAGAGAGAGAGAGAGAGAGAGAGAGAGAGAGAGAGAGAGAAAGAAGTAGGGCTAGAGAGATGGCTTAGTGGTTAAGGCGCTTGCCTGCAAAGCCCAAGGACCCAGGTTTGATTCCGCAGTCCCCACATAAAGCAGAAGCACAAGGTGGCACATGCGTCTAGATTTTTTTGTTTGTTTTTTGCAGTGGCTGGAGGCCCTGGTGCACCCAATCTCTTTCTCTATCTTCCTTGCTCTCTCTCTCCCTCTCTCAAATAAATTAATTAAATTAAAAGAAAAGAAATAAAGGAGTCTGGGAAAGAAATGGGCAGCAGGAAACAGAAGGAGGCAGGGAAATGAACCACCCTGCCGCAAGGCACAGGCTCCTGGTATATTACCTAACATAGTACAAGATTATCTAGCCCGGCATAAATGCCTCCGTTAAGTCATGACTGAACTACTCAAGTAACCCACCAATTCCCTGAGCAGCCTCCAGCCCTGGGGGAATATGGTTTTCAAAACAAGGAGGTAAGTTATGGCTCAGGAGGGGTTGTCAGAGGTCCCCCCCCCCCGCACAGCCTTTGGGGTAGGGATGAGGGGTGTGTGGCTTGGAGCTTGGGAAAAAGCCTTGCAATGAATCTAATTTCCTCCTTCTAGGCAAAGAGGCCCTTTGGAAGCTCCCAGATAGCCCCAAAGAAGCATGGGCTCCCCCGGGGGGCCAACAACATGCATTTGGTCAGAGGGAAAGGAGGTGCCCAGTTTCTGAAGTGCTTCAACTGATCCTTGGAGAGTAATGGGATGGGATGGTGGGGTACTCTGAACCCCATTATCATGGGAGAAACAAGTCCATGTTCAGCCAAGGGAGAGCATGAAAGACAAGAAACATCCCCCCAATCGTCATCTGCAGAGACCCCTCCCCCTGCCCCCAGCTTGTCTCTGGCCACTTTGGATAAATTCCAGCACTTTCTCTCTTCTCCTGACTTACCTTTCCAAGAAAGGTATTTTGACAAGGACATTTTAATGGTGGTAAATAAAAGGAGTTCTTTTCTCTCTTTCTTCTCTCTCTCTGACACACACACACACACACACACACACACACACACACACTGGCTTGTTTGTTTTGCTTTAATAAACAGCTAATAGTTTGTTTTAAAGGAACACTTAAAAAAAAAGTACCCAGAGGGCACTGGGCTTGTAT
This sequence comes from Dipus sagitta, assembly GCA_036346955.1. NCBI lineage: Eukaryota > Metazoa > Chordata > Mammalia > Rodentia > Dipodidae > Dipus > Dipus sagitta. Next base: position 19,866,185 of record CM070782.1, on the reverse strand, counting down.
CTCTCTCTCTCTCTGATTATATATCAGTGTGTGTGTGTGTGTGTGTGTGTGTGTGCGCGTGTGTGTCCAGGCCTCCTGATCAGGCTCGCAGTAATAAACTGGAGGCTGCTCTGCTTCAGGTGCAGAAAGAAGTTGGGAGGGGCCCCGCAGGAATGCGAGGGCAAATTTACACCTGTCCCTACAGCTGCTATTGACAACACTTACAGCCTCCAGAAATGACCCTTGGTGCCGACTTGTCTGGAAGCCATCATGGGAAGTTTTGAAGCAAGAATCTTCAAGTGGACCTGAGGCCGAGCTCTGTCCACCCCTGCCTTCCCTGTGGGGGTCCTCAAGTGCTGAACCATCAAGAAGGAAGGACCACCTAGCTACCCTGTAAGCCCTCTTCATTTTCGCTGTCAGCCAACATCAGCAGCGACTTTCCCTCTCTCCCTCCTTCCCTCCCTCCCTCCCTCAGGAGCTGGATCTGGGCCCCCGCAGATCAGATCCGAGTGGATTCCTTACTCTGCTTCTGCCTCTGCCACCGTCCGCCCCGACTCACTGGCCAGACAGTTGAGTGACTGACAAGATCCAGATGCCTCTGGAATCCTGCTCCTGGTCTGCCGGCACTTGGCCTGCTGGGCTGCTGCTCTGAGACTTGTTGCCACCTCTCGGGTTGCTGAAAGCCCCACTCAGCGGAGCCCTTCAGGACCGGGACCCTGGAGCCAGGGCCCTCAGAAGGGATGTTTGACACCTGTACCGGGGACTTTAAGTCCCCAGCTCTCTACCCTAAGCCCTGCAGAGGTCTAGGAGGGCTGAGAGGGGGCAGATCACACGCCACCAGGTTCCAGAAGGGACATGGAGGGAGTGCTAGCACTTTACCTAGAAGTGACTAGGGACCAGGCAAGTACTCCAGCCTCCATTGCCTTACCGGGAAAAGTGAGGAGGAAGGGGCGGGACTGCAGTATCCCACTCACCTTTTAGTTCCTTAATAAATTGTAATATTCAACTCACTTTAAAAAATTGGATTTAGGGCCAGGGTGTGGTGGCACACGCCTTTAATCCCAGCACTTGGGAGGCAGAGGTAGGAGGATCGCCGTGAGTTCGAGGCCACCCTGAGATTACATAGTAAATTCCAGGTCAGCCTGAGCTAGACTGAAACCCTATCCCGAAAAATAAAAAAAAAAAATTGTATTTAGGGCTGGAGAGATGGTTTAGTGGTTAAGGTGCATGCCTGCGAAGCCTAAGGACCCCAGTTCGATTCTCCAACACTTGCCTGAAGGAGAGGGAAGCTATAAAGTGGTCGGTGATGTCTGCAAAGTAAGGCCAGCGGCTCTGCGCCTGAGGTGCAGCTCTGGCCCTGAGGCAGGTCAGAGCTACCAAAAAGGTGTTAAGACAGGTTAACCTAAGACTGCCTTCACCTCACAGGACTGGAGAAGGAAGCGTGCGGGTCTCCCTCCGCTGGGGCTCAGGACCAGAAGGCCATGCGCGGCTCCCAACCTGTTCTTTGAGGCTTTGGCATGCACTCAGTGTAGTTTGCCAGGGCTTTAAGCAGGACAGAGTCGTTACTATCTTGTGTTCAGATTTCTCTGCAACTATATGAGCCTCAAAATGCTAGGATGAGTCTTAAGCTGCCTTCTGCTCCACCACTCAGAAAGAGCCTTCCAACGTTTTTGTGACATGGGCTCCTTTGAGCAGACTGAGGAACTGTCTAGGGATAATTCCTCAGAATATTTATACATATAATTAAAAATTTTTTTTATTGGGCCGGGCGTGGTGGTCCATACCTTTAATCCCAGCACTGCGGGAGACAGAGGTAGGAGGATCACCATGAGTTCGAGGCCACCCTGAGACTACATAGTGAATTCCAGGTCAGCCTGGGCTAGAGTGAGAACCCAATCTCGAAAAAACAAAACAAAAAATCTTCTTATTTATGTATGCACGTTTTTATTTTTATTTACTTTGGTTTTTCAGGACAGGGTCTCGCTCTAGCTCAGGCTAACTTGGAATTCACTATGCAGTCTCAGGGTGGCCTCGAACTCATGGCGATCCTCCTACCTCGGCCTCCTGCGTGCTGGGCCTGGGACTGCAGAGAGAGAGAATGGGCATGTCAGGCCCTCCAGCCACTGAAAATGTAGTCCAGATGCATGCACCACCTTGTGCATCTGGCTTACGTGGGTCCTGGGGAATTGAACCTGTGTCCTTCGGCTTTGCAGGCAAGTGCCTTAACTGCTAAGCTAAGCCATATCTCCAGCCCAAGGGCTTCTTTAACTACTTTACCTTTCTTCCAATAGCTGCTGCTTCCCCTCCTCCTCCATCTCCTGCTCTTCTTCTTGTTGTTTGGTTTTTCAAGGTAAGGTCTCGCTCTAGTCCAGGCTGACCTGGAATTCACTATGTCATCTCAGGGTGGCCTTGAACTCACAGCGATCCTCCTACCTCCACCTCCCTAGTGCTGGGATTAAAGGCGTGTGCCACCATGCCCAGTTTCTGGCTTAGATTCTTAACTATAAAGGTGTCGAGTCTATGGATGGAATTCTTAGATCCTCGAACTTGAGGAAAATTAATCACACTTTCATGTCCAGTAATCCCACAGTGACCTTAGTACTTCCTGCCATTAGGAGACAAAGCACGGGGGCGGGGGAGGTGTCACCAATGTCTGAGTCTTAGTCATAAATAGAAAACAGGTATGGTCACATTCAAGGGAGCATTATTATTTTTTTTTTCGAGGTAGGGTCTCTCTCTAGCCCAGGCTGACCTGGAATTCACTATGTAGTCTCAGGGTGGCCTCGAAACTCACAGTGATCCTCCTACCTCTGCCTCCTAAGTGCTGGTATTAAAGGCGTGAGCCACCACGCCCGGCAAGGGGAGCATTTTTAAGAAAATATTTTATTTATTTATTTGTGTGAGAGAGAGAATGGACAGGCCAGGGCCTCGAGCCACTGTGAAGGAACTCCAGACCACCTTGTGCCATCTTGTGCGTCTGGCTTATGTGGGTACTGGGGAATCAAACCTGGGTCCTTAGGCTTTGCAGTCAAGCACCTTAACCACTAAGCCATCTCCCTAGCCTTCAAGAGGAGCACTTACGTGCCCATGTCTCAAATGTGGGGGTTTGTTGTATATATAGGTATATGTACATGTACATTCTTTTCAGTACTGGGGATCAGACTTAGACAAATACTGTCACACAGCTCTTCCCTCAGCCCTCGTCTCTTTCATTTTCCAGGGGCGATTGCTTTTTCAGCCCAGAACTGTGTGTGTGTGTGTGTGTGTGTGTGTGTGCACGTGTGTGTGCACGCGTGCATGTATATTTGTCTGTGACAGGGTCTTACTATGTAGCCCAGGCTGGCCTGAAGTTCAGTATGTAACAAGATTAGCCTCGAAGAAGGCTGAAGCAGGAGGATGGTGAGTTTGAGGCCAGCCTGGGCTACACAGTAAGCTCCAGGCCAGCCTGGGGTTATACAGTAATACCCACAGTGACTTTGGCCCAACACCCCCACCTCTGCAGTGAATGCTGGACATCGTCTGTCCTGTAAACCTTTGGTTTTCCCTCCTAGCCCAGGGATGCCTCTATCCCCACCTCCCTCCACCCCGCTCTGTAAACACTTTTACCGTGCTTTTGCCCCAAAGGATCTACAGACAAGCCCGCCCTTTGCTCTGTGTAATCCGTTCACAAAGACTGAGGTCTGGGGGAAAGCAATTCCCCACCTTGAAGCAGAGCACTTAGTCAAATGTCTCTTCACACCAGGAGAGCTGGAAATGGCCCCAGGACAGCAGCCCTCACTTTCCACCTAGAGATAACAGCTTTAACTGCTGCTGGGCAGGCATTTGGTGACTGATTTAAGGGAGAGAAGTTTGGAAAGTGTCAGAACACAGGTAAATGGAACTTCAATAGTATGACCTCAGCTGGACAGAGGGCCCCAGCAAAATGACAACAGTCGAATCGTAGTGGCACACACCTTAAATCCCAGCACGCAGGAGGCAGGGGTAGGAGGATCTCTGTATGTTCGAGGCCACCCTGAGACAACATAGTGAATTCCATCCAGGTCAGCCTGGGCTGGACTGAGACCCTACCTCAAAAAACCAAAAACCAAAAGCCAAAAGCCAAAAGCCAAAAGCCAAAAGCAAAAAAAAAAAAAAAAAAAAAAAAAAAAGAAAAGAAAAGAAAACCCAGAAAACCAGGTATGTCACACACTCTATACCATGGCTTATTTATGGATTGATTTATTGAGGAATGGATTGCCATGCTAGAGATGGAGCCCCAGGCCTTGTGCATGCCACACAAGTTCTCTACTAAGTCTTCTCTACCAGCTGCATATCCCAGACAGGCCTCAACATTGTGCTTCTCTTGCCTTAGTTTACCAAGTGCCGGGATTATAGGAATGTGGCACCATGTCCAGCCAGTGTGTATATATATATACATATATATATGTGTGTGTGTATATGTATATATATATATATTTTTTAAATTAATTAATTAATTAATTAATTATTTTTGAGGTGGGGATCTGACTCTAGCCTAGGCTGACCTGGAACTTTGTAGCCTAAGCTAGCCTTGAACGCCATGAGATTCTCCTACCTCAGCCTCCTATAAATGCTGGGATTAAAGCCTGATTTCAGTCCTTTTTTAAAAAAATGTTTATATATTTTATTTTATTTGCAAGCAGAGAGAGAGAGAGAGAAAGAGAACAGAACAGAAGGGACGCGGACGGAAAGAGCATGCCAGGGCCTCTGGTCACTGCAAACAAACTCCGGACGCGTGCATGTGGCTCGACATGGGAACGGCGGAATTAAACCCTGGTTGTTAGGCTTTGCAGGCAAGTACCTTAACTGCTCCAGCTCAGACTTTTGTTTCTTTTTTCTTAGAGATCCAGGAGAATGGTCCCCTATGGACACACCACCAGCCAACTGTGTGAGTTATCAAAGTCAGCCTTTGGCCGGTCGCTCTTCAGGGATCTCTCCTGCGGGTTATTCCGATGGAAAGCTGGACTGAGCATCCTTTCCTGTGCAGTGACTTCAGCGCCCGCGTTCCGGTGACGACCATGAGGTCCTGAAGTCGCGCAGCCGCAGTGCTGCTATCATGTCCACACCTCCCAACAGATAAGATCGCACAGCCCCGTAAAACACGCGGGTTGGGGGAGAAGGGGTGCGGGGACGCAAGGCATCCCCTCATCTCCACCGCTTCTGCTTTTTTTTCTTAAAAACTTGTCAAAGTGCTGAGAACAAGCGACTGTTCAGTGTTAAGCAGTTTATTTTATTATTTATTTATTTATTTATTTGACAGAGAAAGAGAGAGAGAGAAGAGGCGCGCCAGGGCCTCCAGCCACTGCAAATGAACTCCAGTCGCGTGCGCCCCTTGTGCATCTGGCTAACGTGGGTCCTGGGGAACCGAACCTGGGTTCTTTGGCTTTGCAGGCAAACGCCTTAATCGTTAAGCCATCCCTCCAGCCCCTACTTTCTTTCTTTCTTTCTTTTTTGTTTTTGAGGTAGGTCTCACTCTAGCCCAGGCTGACCTGGAATTCACTCTGTATTCTCGGGGTGGCCTCGAACTCACGGCGATCCTCTTACCTCTGCCTCCCCGGTGTCTGCCTGGTCCATGCGGGATCCTGCATCCTCATCTCCTCCGGTCCACCTGCCTCTCTCTCTACCCGCCCCCACCTCCCCTAACGCTGGAGTTGCAGCCCAGGGCCTCTGGGCAAGTACTCCACCATGGAACCGCATTCCCAAACCCACTTCCCTCTTTTATTTTTCTTAAAAAATATTTTCACTTAAATTTGAAAATTGAAAATTTTTTAAATGATAAACTGATTCCAAAGGTCAAAGTCACTATAGCTCTTGTCAGTTTTACTACCCTGCTGTCACTTGTGATTGTCGCTTGTCTTTTTTTTTTTTTTTTTTGGTTTTTCGAGGTAAGGTCTCACTCTAGCCCAGGCTGACCTGGAGTTCACTATGTTGTCTAAGGCCAGATGCTTCTACTTCTGCTTCTTAAATGCTGGGATTAAAGGCGCGCACCACCACGCCTGGCAATAAAACACTTTTTTAATAAACAAAACTAAGTTTGAGCCAGACGTGGTGGCACATGCTTTTGATCCCAGCACTCAGGAGGCAGAGGTGGGAGGATCGCAGTGAGTTCGAGGCCACCCTGAGACTACATAGTGAATTCCAGGTCAGCCTGGGCTAGAGTGAAACAGACCTACCTCGAAAAACCAAAACAACCAAATAAGCAAACAACAAAAAAACTAAGCTTGAGAAAGATGCTATCCAATATCTGCATAGTTTTGAGACATATTGTAAATAAATACATGTACACCCATATATATTAAACTGCATTATGCAGGAAGTTAGAAGATCCCCATGTTGTAAATGCACACAGAATTAATCTGTTGAGAAAACATGATTAGCTGCCAAAAAAACTAAGAAAAACCCAGTGTGACATTGCACATTTATTTCCCCATAGCAGACTGGGTGTGGTGGCACATTCCTGTAATCCCAGAACTGGAGAGACTGAGGCAGAAGAGTCAGCAGTTCAAGACCTGCCAGGGATACTTTGCAAGACATAAATAAATAAATAAGGAGAGAGAGAGAGAGAGAGAGAGAGAGAGAGAGAAGAGAGAGAGAGAGAGGGCGCACAGTGGCACACACTTTTAATCCTAGCACTTGGGAGGCAGAGGTAGGAGGATCTGTGAGTTCAAGGCCACCATGAGACTACAAAATGAATTCCAGGTCAGCCTGGGCTAGAACGAGACCCTACCTCAGAAAAATACAAAATAAAAAGCATCAAAATTCTTCCTATACCCAGTGGCCTGTCTATGCCCAACCCCCTCAGAGGGTCCTCAAACCTAAAGACCTGTTGGGACTCTGAAGTATCGCCCCCCTGACTCCCTCACTGGCCAGAGATTCTGCAAGAATCAAAGGTAGAACCCCTTCCCCGCCACCAAAACCCCTGACCATTTGGGGGGTCCTAGGTGATGATATTTACAAACCGGAAACTGCCTTAGGGAAGGGAGCACTATGTTTTTTTTTTTCCCCCATTTTTCATTTTAAAGTACTCACTCCCCGAGAGCAAGTGGAGGCGAGGGATTGCCAGAGACTTTAAACGAACCACATAGCCCGCAGCTCGCTTTGTGAGGAGGGGATTGATTCCTCCTCCCTGCGCCTGCCCCAGGAGTGCTAACAGCAGAATTAATGCGGGGGGTTCTGGCAGGGGCACGCTTGCTTTCTGCAGGGGAGGTGTGTCTGTACCTCTCTACAAGGCATTAATCACTTGTTTGTATAGGAGAAAGCACACACACACACACACACACACACACTCACACCTGGGTGTGTCCTCCCAGGCTTCTTCCATTCCTTGGTTCAGGGTTCCAGACCCATGAGGGGTGACAGCGGACCCTTAAGAGTCAGAGGATGATCAAAGGCAATGCACCACTTTTCTTCTGTTTGCTTTTTCTTCTTCCTTCTTTCTTCCCCTCCTTTTTTCTTTTTTCTTTTTTTTCTTTTTTTTTTTTTTTCCGGTTATCCGAGGTAAGGTCTCACTGTAACCCAGGCTGACCTGGAATTCACTATGTAGTCTCAGGATGGCCTCGAACTCACTGCGATCCTCCTACCTCTGCCTCCTGAGTGCTGGGATTAAAGGCGTGCACCACCATGCCCGGCTCCTTCTTTCTTCTTGTTCTTCTTTTTTTAATTTTGCATTGCATATGCTAGTACTAACTGAACTCCATGCCTGGCCATTTTCTTCTCTTTTCTTTCTTTGCTTTTTTTCTCTCTATCCCTTTCTTTCTTTCTTTCTCCTTTCTTTCTTTCTTTCTTTCTTTCTTTCTTTCTTTCTTTCTTTCTTTCTTTCTCTCTGTCTCTGTCTTTCTATCTCTCTTTCTTTCCTTCTTTCTTATTTACTTTTGGTCCAGGCAGCGTCTCACTCTAGCCCAGGCTGACCCATAACTCACTCTACAGCCTCAGGATGGCTTCAAAGTCACAGCGATCCACCTACCTCAGCGTCCGCGAGTGCTGGGATTAAAGGCATAGGCCACTATATCAGGCTATATTTTCTCTTCTTTTTCTTCCTTCCTTCTCTTTCTTTCCTCTTTTTAAAAAGCATATTTATTTATTTGCACATGTGTATATATGGGTGTGCCATAGCCTCTTGCCACTGTAAATGAATGCCAAATGCCTGCACCATTTTCTTCGTCTGGTTTATGTGGGTGGCTTGGGGATTGATCCCAGACCAACTGGCCTTGCAAGCAATTGCCTTTAACCTCAGAGCCATCTTCCTAGCCCCACTTCTTTTTCTTATTTGTGTATTTTTTGTTTCTTTCTTTTTTTTTTTTAAATACTTTATTTTATTTGTTTGAAAGAGAAAGAGAGAGAGAGAGAGAGAGAGAGAGAGAGAGAGAATGGGCACACCAGGGCCTTCAGCTGCTGCAAACAAACTCCAGACATGCACCACCATATGCATCTGGCTTATGTGGGTACTGGGGAAGTGAACCTGGGTCCCTTGGCTTTGCAGGCAAGTGCTTTAACCTCTAAGCCATCTCTCCAGCCCTTATTTGTGTATTTTTCATTTTCAGTGCTGGGATTGGCACCCTGGACCTTGTGTGTGCGCTAGGCAAGAGCTCTACACTGACTAAATACATACCTAACCACTTTGATTTTATTTTTGAGACATGGTCTTGCTCTAGCCCAGGCTGACCTGGAATTCACTATGTAGTTTCAGGCCGGTTTCAAACTTACAGCAATCCATTTACCCCTGCCTCCCAAGTGCTATGATTTTTGTTTTGTTTAGAGGTAGGGTCTCACTCTATAACCCAGGCTGGCCTTGAACTCACTCTGTAACCCTAGCTGGGCCTTGAACACATAGTAACCCTCCCGTCTCAATGTTCTAGATGCTGGGATTACAGGTGTGATCACATTTGGTAGGAATCATTTTTATTTAATCAATTAATTAATTTATTTATGAGAGAGAATGGGGACACCATGCCAGGCCCTCCAGCCACTACAAACAACCTCCGGATACATGCACCACCTTGTATGTCTGACATTTTGTGGGTATTTGGGGAATCAGACTCGTGTCTTTAGGCTTTGCAGACAAGTGCCTTAGCTGCTGAGCCATCTCTATGGCCCCACTTTTATTTTAGAGAGAGACTAAATTAGACAAAGTGGGCAGTCGATAGAGAAATAGTAGCACACAGCTGTTATGGTATCTGCTACATAAACAGTTAACTGCAGTACCAGGTGTTATCCAGGCTTGAGCCAATTTTTTTTTCCTCCGCCTATATCAATAATAAATGTAGTACATCCCCATCAACTGGACCTCAAGACTTTTGCCTACACTGCAAGCAGATCTTGCTACATGGACAGAATCAACCAGACAGTGCAAGAGCTGCTGGAAACATTTTACATCGTGAAGCCCTCAGCAATCTGGCCACGCGTTTAATCTTTTTGGCCTCTGAAGGTTTCAGCCAAATCCTTCTTCCTCTTCTCTGGTTCGGAGCGGCACTTTATAGCGTCCATGTTTTTGGATGGGTCTTAAAAATGAGCCTCCTTGATTACCGTGAGTTCGAAGCCACCCTGAGACTACGCAGTAAGTTCCAGGTCAGCCTGGACAAGAGTGAGACCTTATCTCGACAAACCAAACAAGCCAGGCATGGTGGCGCACACCTTTAATCCCAGCACTCGGGAGGCAGAGGTAGGAGGATTGCCAGGAATTCGATGCCACCCTGAGACTATGTAGTGAATTCCAGGTCAGCCTGGGCTAGAGTGAGACTCTACCTTGAAAAACCAAAGGGGGGGGGGGAGAAAAAGAAAAAAAGAAAACAACAACTAAAAAGAGCCTCCTTGTGTTCAGCATGGAGACATCTCAATCACACCTTCCAAGGTTCAGGGGCCATTGCAGAAGAGGTGGCAGAAAGAATTTAAGAGCCAAAGGACTCCTTACAATGCAATCATCCAGGGCTGGAGAGATGTCTTAGCGGTTAAGCGCTTGCCTGTGAAGCCCCCGGTTCAAGGCTCGATTCCCCAGGACCCACGTAAGCAAGATGCACAAGGGGGCGCACGCATCTGGAGTTCGTTTGCAGTGGCTGGAAGCCCTGGCATGCCCATTCTCTCTCTCTCTCTCTGCCTCTCTCTCTCTCTCTGTCACTCTCAAATAAATAAATAAAAAATGAACAAAAAAAAAATTAAAAAAAAACAATGCAATCATCCAGACTTATGGCCTTGATATCCATGACCTCACAGTGCCTGAAACTACCTACACAAGACCTGCATAATAGGAGAAAAAGATGATTACATCAAAATAAAAGAGAGACTAATTGGAAAGAGGGGGGGATTCAATGGAGGGTGGATTTGAGAGGGGGAATGGGAATGGAGGTGGGGGGAGTTATCACGAAAATGGTTTTTTTTTAAGTTTTTTGTTGTTATTTTTATTTATTTATTTGAGAGCGACAGACAGAGAGAGAAAGAGGCAGATAGAGAGAGAGAGAGAGAATGGGCGCGCCAGGGCCTCCAGCCACTGCAAACGAACTCCAGACACGTGCGCCCGCTTGTGCATCTGGCTAACGTGGGGTCCTGGGGAGTTGAGCCTCGAGCCGGGGTTCTTAGGCTTCACAGGCAAGCGCTTAACCGCTAAGCCATCTCTCCAGCCCCTATCACGAAAATGTTTTAAAAAAGAATAAAAAAGCTTCCTCACTGGAAATAGTGGGACACACAGCTTTAGTCCCAGGAGGCAGAGGTAAGAGGATTGCTGTGAGTTCAGGCTAGCCTGGAGCTACAGCGTGGAGTTCTAGGTCAGCCTGGGTTAGAGCGAGCCCCTACCTCAAAAAAAAAAAAAAAAAAAAAAAAAAAAAAGAAAAAGAAAAAGAAAAGAAAAGAGAAGAAGAAAGATCCTCTTCTGGCCCCTCCATGGTCAGTGTCGCTGACCACCCCACTGTCTCAAATCCATTTGCAATGGCGGTAAAAGACTGTCAGCTGAGCCAGGCAGTAAATCGTTCCCTTTCACTGAAAAAAGGCCAACCAAAGAGAAGAGAGCAGAAGCATTTGACCCAACCTGGCAGACCTGCCACCCTGCTGTGACAGCCTTGTCTCTCCGCTGCCCACCACAGCTCTCCCCGACAGTGAGCGGCACACACTAGAGCCTTGGAGCCTGATGTGTGGCATCAAGGTGATGGAGAAAGAGGCCGGGATTGTAGCTCCTGATTCCTGAAGCTCACGGCTGTGTTCAAAACACACAGCCCCATTCTTCCCACGTCTTTGTGAAAAATGGCATGATTCTGCCGGAAAACAGGTTTTTCTGGTTGATTAGTTTGAAGATGGATGTGTCTCTTGACTGAGGGAAGCCAGGGGCTGTCAGGAATGTTTCCAGGAGAAGGAGGGTCCGGGAGGTGAGGCCTGGGACGGGGAGAGAGGGGATTCCATTGTGGCTGTGTTTTCTGAAGCTGTTGGGATAGTCACGACCTCCTCTGGTCAGTCTGTCTTCATCTCGCACTTGTTGACTGGTATTTCACTATCAAGGGGACAGGCAAACCGACAGAGAAATAAGCTTCAGGTTCGGAAAGGCAAATCACTAGCTTTAGACTCAAAGCCAGCCAGACGACCTCTCCCATCTTCGGAGCCCGTGAAACAAGGCCAGAGAGCTCTTCCCTACCTCCAGGGGCCCTTGGATAAAAATCCTTGGCAAACTTGAACTTGCGGAATGTTTGGAAGCTGTTATTGTTATTACGGTAATTATGACAATGAGGGAGACACCTCTTGGGAGTGAAATTAATTGACATTTGCAAAACATATGGAAAGACTCCTTCTCTCTCTCTCTCTCTCTCTCCACTCTGGGAAAGTGTGAATGGTTGGGAGTTTGTGAGATGACGCAAGAGGATTGTTCTTGTTCCAGTTGATATACAGATAAGCTGCTCTTCAGAGCTGCTGAAAGATGGATTCTAGGGTGCCACATTCTCCGTGGAAGAGCTGGCTGTGAACAAGCTGAGGGAGAGACATACGCACACTCACACATTCACACGCATGCGCAGCTGATAGCTTGAGGCCTGTGAAATTTTTCATTCCTTGCTCTCCCCAGTGTGTCCCCATAACAGCCGGGATCATTTATTTATTTTTTTTTCAAAATGAAAATGGGGGCACTTGCCTGCAAAGCCAAAGGACCCAGGTTCGATTCCCCAGTACCCACAAAAAAAAAAAGGTGGCACACGTGGTCTGGAGTTCATTTGCAGTGGCTCTAGGCTCTAGCGTGCCCATTCTCTCTGTATATCTGCCTCTTTCTTTCTCTCTCTCTAATAAATAAAATAAAACAATGTTTAAAATACAAATAGAATCAGTACCTTCCACCACATTATGGTCTTCAATAGCTCCCCAGTGCTATTGAGGGAAAGAGACAAAATTCTAATAGATCCGGGCATGGTGCATGCCTTTAATCCCAGCACTCAGGAGGCAGCGGTAGGAGGTTCACCATGGATTCGAGGACCCCCTGAGACTACATAGTAAGTTCCAGGTCAGCCTGGGCTAGAGTGAAACCCTACCTCAAAAAAAAAAAAAAAAAATCTAATAGATCTGGGAGACCCTCTGGAATCTTCTTTCTGTCCTCTTTGGCTCAATTTATCTCAACTTATCTGTCAGCTGCCCTCTCACCTTTGGGTACATTGAACGAGTGACACCCAAAAGTCATACTGCTATGTCCATGCCCTTTGACTGGAACTTGGCAACTCTAGTCCTTAAAGCTAAAGTAACTCGCTTGACTTTTCCTGTGTGTGTGTGTGTGTGTGTGTGTGTGTGTGTTTTCTAGGTAGAGTCTCACTCTAACCTAGGCTGACCTGACACTCACTCTGTAGACCCCAGGCTGGCCTTGAACTCTTGGCAATCCTCCTACCTCTGCCTCCCGAAGTGCTGGGATTAGAGGTGCGTGCCACCACATGGCTTCCCCTGACTTGATGTTAAGCTTGGTCATCTGATCTGCTTCGGCCAATCAAAATGATGGAAATGACAGAGGTTGGGTTTTGATCCTAGGTTACAGAGGCGTTCTTTGTGCCTCTCCTTCTCCTGAGAGGGAGGACCTTCCTCTATCTTTAGTCCTTTCATCTCAGCCAGAATGAACCAACATCTCGCAGAGGAAGCCCAGCCTGTAGCTGGGAGCTGAGCCTAATAACCAAGAACAGCCCAGGCTGGAGACAAAGTTTCTTGTTGCCAGTGCCGAGGCTTTGTGGCTGTTGGTTGCACAGCATGAGCTGACCAAGATGAGTACTCCTGCTTCCCTTCCTCGCTCCTGCTTAGCCCTGCTTTCTCTGCCTGAGCTAGGGTGCTGTCTCTTTTCATCCTTGCCATCTGAGCTCACAGTTCACTCCCCTTGACAGGCTCTTCCTGACCCCCTCAAGCCAGGGAAACCCTCTAGCACACACCTCCCCACACCATGTCTCTCCTCTACGGTGCTGACCAGAGACAGCACTGCAGAGCCATTCTCTTGTGCGCTGCCCTTCCACAACAAAGCTCTAGGAGCCTGGCGTGGTGGCACACGCCTTTAATCCCAGCACTCCGGAGGCAGAGGTAGGAGGATCGCTGTGAGTTCAAGGCCACCCTGAGACTACAGAGTGAATTCCAGGTCAGCCTGGGCCAGAGTGAGACCCTACCTCAAAAAAAAAAACCAAAATAAATAAATAAATAAATAAAATAATAAAATAAAATAAACGCTCTATGAGGTCAGAAACCCTCTGATTGGTTCATACCTATTTTAAAATTTTATTTATTTATTTATTTGCAAACACAGAGAGGTAGACAGGGGAGAGACAGAGAGACAGAGAGAGAGAGACAGAGAGAGAATGGGTACATCAGGGTCTCCAGCTGCTGCAATTGAACTCTATACATATGCACCATTGTATATCTGGCTTTATGTGGGTACTGGGGAATCAAACCTAGGCAAATGCCTTAACCACTGAGCAATCTCTCCAGCCCCACACCTATTTTATTATTTTTTCCCTCCCTTCCTCTCTTCCTTCCTTCCTTTCTTTCTTTTCATTTCTTTTTTTTTTTTCTTTTTCTATTTGTTTTTTTTTTTTGAGGTAGGGTCTCCCTCTAGCCCAGGCTGACCTGGAATTCACTATGTAGTCTCAGGGCAGCCTCGAACTCATGGTGATCCTCCTACCTCTGCCTCCCGAGTGCTGGGATTAAAGACGTGCACCACCATGCCTGGCTTTATTTTATTATTTTTTGAAGCAAGTTCATAATGAATAGCCCAGAATGGCCTCAAATTCGAGATCCTCCTGCCTCTACCTTCTAAGTGCTGAAATTCCACGTGTGGGTCCCCATGCCTGGCTCTTGTCTGGTTCCCATTCATATCCCTAGTATCTAGCACAAGGCCTTGCCAGGCAGATAGTGTCAGTACATTTTGTTGAAATGTGCAAGGAAGGCTGGGGACACAGACAGGTGGGAGAATGCCCACCTAGAATGCCCTTAGTTCCATCCTGTCTGTTGCTCCTCCACCCCCAAAAGATAGGGCATTTTACTAACATGCATGCTAAAGGAAGGAGCAGGACACAATTTTTCCAGATTAAAAATACTCTAGGGCTGGAGAGATGGCTGAGTGGTTAAGCCCTTGCTTGCAAAGCATAGCGGACTTGGTTTGGTGCCTTGGTACCCATGTAAAGACATGCTCAAAGTGTCACATGTGTCTGGAGTTCTTTTGCAGTGTGTAGAGGCTCTGGCCCTCCCATTCTCACCCTCCCTCTCCTTTTCTCTCCTTGAAAATAAATAAATCAAAATATTTAGAAAAGCTGGGCGTGGTGGTATATGCCTTTAACCCCAGCATTGGGGAGGCAGAGGTAGGAGGATCGCTGTGAGTTCGAGGCCAGCCTGAGACTACATAGTGAATTCCAGGCCAGCCTTCAGCCTAGGCTAGAGCAAAACCCTACCTTGAAAAACAACAAACAAACAAACAAAAAAAAAAAAAAAAAAAAAAAAAGCTCTAAGCTACACAGCTTACATGGCCTAAAAGATCATTACAGAAAGGGAGGGAGAATATAGACATGGAACAAAAACAAAACAAGATGGCTTAGAGGTTAAGGCGCTTGCCTGTGAAGCCTAAGGACCCAGGTTTGATTCTCCAGGTCCCACGTAAGCCAGATGCACATGGTGGCCACTGCGTCTGGAGTTCGTTTGCAGTAGTTAGAGGCCCCAGTGTGCCCATTCTCTCTCTCTGCCTCTGTTTCTCTGTCAAATAAATAAGTAAATAAATTAAAAAAAAACACATATTTTTAAAAATGTGCATGTAGCAACACATCAACAGAACTGACGGTGTCTTTGGAGAGGAGACTAGAGGTGGCGATAAGATTGGGTCGGTGGATTTGTCATTCACTCATTTGTGCCCACGTTTGTTTGGTACTTGGCCTTGGAGACTGGCCATGCCACAGGCGAATGGTGCCTGGGCTGAGCCTCGGAGACGCTGATGTGAGGGCGTGAAAAGGACCACTGCTGAGTGGTGTGGAGACGCAGGGGCTCGGGCGAGGCTTCTGAAGTCGCCCGCACCGAGGAGACAAGCTCACCAGAGCTGGTGGAGGATGAAAGGTGTCTAAGATGGAAGCCCAGCATCCAGAGGGATGGGCCTGGGTAAGCAGTGCTCGGAGGGCACTGGGGATGTAGCTCAATGGGAAGAATGCTGGTCTGTGCCTATCATGTTCCAAACCCTGGGTTCCGTCCCCGGCAACACATAAACTAACCAGGTGTGGCTGTGTGCTTCTGGAATCCTAACACCTGGAAGATGGAAACTGGAGGATGAGAAGTTCAAAGTCATCCTCAGCGACACAAACAGTCTGAAGCTAGCTAAAGACCCTGTCTCAGGAAAAGAATTAAAAAAAATAATAATAAAAACCACCTGCATTCCTTTTGTCTCTCTTCTTTCTATCTCTCTCTCTGTTTGCAAATAAATAAATAAAAATATGTTATAAAAAGGGCTGCCAGGTATGGTGGTGCACGCCTTTATAAATCCCAGCACTTGGGAGGCAGAGGTAGGAGGATTGCTGTGAGTTTGAGGCCACCCTGAGAATACATAGTGCGTTCCAGGTCAGCCTGGGCTAAAGCGAGACCCTACCTTGAAAAACCAATAAACTAATAAAATAAAATAAAGGGCTAAAGAGATGGCTTAGAGGTTAAGGTGCTAAGGTTAAGGCATTTGCCTGTAAAGGTTAATAGCCTGAGTTTGATTCCCCAGGTCCCATGTAAAGCCAGATGCACAAAATGGCACATGCATCTGGAGTTCCTAGGCAGCGGCTGGAGGCCCTGGCACACCCATTCTCTCTGTCTCTTTTCTCTCTATCTCTCTCTGCTTGCAAATAAACAAATACAACTATTTTTTAACAAGTCTTGGAGGACGGATGTTCGGAATCAAAGTGTGAGAGCTATGAAGGTCCCCTGTGGTGACTGAGGTAGCAAATAATGGCTATTGTTCTTCTGGTTTTTCTTTTTTTCTTTTTTCCTGAGGTAGGGTCTCACTCTAGGCCAGGCTGACCTGGAATTCACTATGCAGTCTCAGGGTGACCTTGAATTCGGAGTGATCTTCCTACCTCTGCCTCCTGAGTGCTGGGATTAAAAGTATGCGCCACCATGCCCGGCTTGTTTTGTT
This sequence comes from Dipus sagitta, assembly GCA_036346955.1. Taxonomy (NCBI): domain Eukaryota; kingdom Metazoa; phylum Chordata; class Mammalia; order Rodentia; family Dipodidae; genus Dipus; species Dipus sagitta. The sequence goes on along the minus strand of CM070782.1, from coordinate 19,849,612 downwards.
TTGAGACAGTGTCTCATGTTGCTTAGGATGGACTTAAATTTACTATGTAGCTGAGGCTGACCGTGAACTCCTAATCCTCTTCCTCTACCTCTAGAATGCTAGGATTACACACATGCACCACACCCCGCTCAAGGGCTCCAACTTTCTGAACATTTCAACCCCTGTGCTACCATGACGTCAAACACTTGAGCCACAGTGGCAGTCTCACGCCAGCCTTAACCACCTCCACCGAGGATGTGAGGACTGTCCTTATTCTCTTTGCTCCAGATCAAGAAACTAAAGAACAGGTCACTTACCCAAGGTCACAGATCAAAGAAGTCACAGGGTCAGGCTTGGAACTCAGCCAGCCCCTGTCCTCAGCCATGAGACCTCATCACCAGAGAGTCAGAGCGCTGCTTTCGTGAGCAGCTGCCACGCCGTGGACGGTGTCTGCGTGGGGGAAGCAACGTGGCCTGCTGTGGAAGCCATGGGACAGGAGTCTGAGGCACGCACCGGCTGCTATGACAGAGCAGCAATGGGCTCCCAAGGGGTGATGAATTACCTGCTACTGAGGTCAATTTAGCCTGCACACCCAGAGGCTCTACTGAGCTCTCAGAAGCTGGGACGAGAGGATCTAAGTAAATATTGCAGCCAGCGGGGCGGGGAAGGAGCCAGTGATCTTCTTCGTTATGCTCAGAGTTAATGGGAAAATACCTATCTAGGGGTTAGGGTGTGTAAGTGGGGAGAAGGGAGATGTGAGAGATAGAGGCAGCCTAAGGAAGAACTAATAGGACAACAAGGAAGACTTTAAAAGGCAATAAATCTGGACAGCCCGGCTGGTATTTACCCAGGAATTCTGCAGAGGGTGATTAACTCTTAGCACCCTGCTCACCTGCAGTTGGTTAGGGTCCCACAGGGCTTCCAGCAGGGGCGATGGGCTGTGTCGCATGGGGGGTGGTGAGTTCCCTGGATGGGTGTGTTTCTGGGCCGGGAGTGGCCCCTGGAGTCTAAGGAGACAAGTCAGGAGCCCCGAATTCCGAGAGGTTGGGTTGGTGATGGTATGTTCCCACCTCAGCCACTGGGGGACATTCTCTGGAAGAGTTAATCAGCCCACGGGGAGTTGAGAACCACAGGATAGTATTTATTTACCTACTCTCTGGCAGAATCCCTTCCCAGAAGGCTGTGGATGGTAATTCTCTGTAATTATATCTCAAGCGAAGTTCTGCCAGGTCTTAGGCATGTTAACTCATTAGTGCTCAGAAAACACCTGGAGAAAGATCTGGAAGGGGGTGAGACCCCCCCCCCCCCAGCTATGCCAGCCAGCTGGGGAAAACTGAGGCATTTCTCTGTCTTTTTCTAAAAATTTTTATTTATCTATTTGCAAAGAGAGAGAGAGAGAGAGAGAGAGAGAGAGAGAGAATGAGAATGGGTGCTCCAGGGCCTCTTACCACTGCAAACACACTCTAGATGCTTGCTTCACTCTGTGCAACTGGCTTTACACGGGGAATTGAACCTGGGCCATCAGGCTTTGCAAACAAGTGCTTTAACCACTGAGCCAATAGCTCCCCCCCACTCCTCTGTCTTTTCCAACTAGCTCGAAAAAAACATCTGAGGAGCAGAGTTGAAAGCTTGATTTCCCAAACAATTAAGTGCTTCTAAAGGAAGGAGAAACAGATCAGACATCCACACCTGGATTCGTTTCCTTTTCAACCCATGTCCACTGTGTGACCTAAAGGAAGTCACTCAAGCCCTCTGTACTTCCTCCTGGTGTGCAGATGAAGAGAGCACGGTGCATTGGAGCATGTGACTTGTCATCTGTGAGCCTCTTTGGAAATTGAACTCTTGTGAGTTATAGAGGAACGTCAACTTGTGTGATGATGAGGGCAGATTTAAGTCAGACTGTAGATTTAAATTTGCCAGATTTTCCATCTGGGACATTGTGGCAAATCTTTCATGAGCTTCCGGGGATGGGGACTCTAGTATTAGTCTCTCGCATGAGTGTGGGGCAACAGAGGTAGGATTCTAGCTTTATGTCTCACTGATCAGGGGCAGGAAGGGCTTGCTGAACTGGGTATTGTGGCACATGTCTTTAATCCCAGCAGAGCTAGAGGAATTACTGTGAGATCGAGGCCAGCCTGGGACTACAGAGTGAGTTCCAGGACAGCCTGGACTAGAGTGAGACCCTACCTCAAAAAAAAAAAAAAAAAGGGCATGCGGTGGGGGGGGGAGTTGGAGAGATAGCTTAGCGGTTAAGGCATTTGCCTGCAAAGCCAAAGGACCCAGGTTCGATTCCCTAGGTCCCACGTTAGCCAGCTGCACAAGGGGGTGCATGCGTCTGGAGTTTGTCTGCAGTGGCTGGAGGCCCTGGCGCGTCCCCCCTCTCTCTCCCTTCCTCCCTCTTTCTCTGTCAAATAAATAAATATAAAATAATTTTTAAGAAAAGCTGGGTGTGGTGGCGCACACCTTATAAAAAGAAAAGACCCCACAGTTCTCCCTCCCTGCCGCCCCGGCTTCCTAGGGCCGTGGGGAAGGAGCCTCAGCAAGGTGTTTGAATGAAGAGGTCATGCGTGGAGAAACAGGTGCCAGTCCCCAGCTGTCCCTCCCGAACTTCAGACTACCAGTGGTGGTCATCCTGAGGGTCCCCACCCCCAACACTCTCCAGGACGGCCACCCACCAGGAAGAACGGGCCATTCTGGGTGGCTCCCCTCAGCCATTGAGACCCCGTGGCAGCAGATGATGAAGGCCTCCTGGCTTTCTCTCCCTCTTTGCCCTATGCTGATACTTTTAATTCCTGACCTGGTTGGCTGGAGACATTGATACGCAATGCCTGTTACCCATGAGTTTCCACTTGGTTCCCGGGGTGACAGCAGCGGTACAAGTTCAAGTCCTCTGTGACACAAAGTCATCAGTGTGTTGATGTAATGATCGGTATGTGTTTGCTTGTGACTCCTTCGCTGGGTGACAGATAGGAACTGAGGCCGAGAAAGAGTTGGAGGGGGGGGCCACTAGAGAGATGATTGCAAAGTCCAAGGACCTGGGTCTGATCCTCCAGGAGCCACGGAAAGTCAGATAGATGCACAAAGTGGTGCACATGTCTGGAGTTTGTTTGCAGTTGGCTGGAGGCCCTGGTGCTCCCATTCTCTCTCTCTCTATCTGCTTCTTTCTCCCTCTCTGTCAAATAAATAAATAATAAAAAGAAAGAGAGAGAACAGAGGAGCAAGAATTTACTGAGTAGCTACCACAATCTGTGGTCCTGAGGGCCTCAGTTTCCTTATCCTGGGTCCCCCACTCAGCAACTTTAGGGGGCATGCATTATTCTCATTTGATGAGCAAAGCAAGACTGAGCAGTTCAGTGGTGGGTTCAGCACCCTGCAGCCAAGATGGATTTGAACCAAGGATCATATATGGTCAGAGGTCAAGGATCCATTCTTTTTTTTTTTTTTTTTTTCTTATGATGAAACATGTTTTTTTGCTAGTTTTTTTGAGAGAGAGATAGAGAGAAAGAGAGAGAAAGTGAAAGGGCATGCCAGAGCCTCTAGCCACTGCAATGAACTCTAGAAGCATGCACCCCCTTGTGCATCTGGCTTATGTTGGGCCTGGGGAATCGAACCAGGGTTCTTAGGCTTCACAGGCAAATGCCTTAACTATTAAGCCATCTCTCCAGCCCAGTGGTCCAGTCTTCATATTGGTCTCAGCTTGTAGGAAGAGAGTTGGTGTCTGAATTATTATAATTATTAGCATACATTAAGGGATATTAAGGGGTTCATTGTGACATTTCTACATTGAGACTTTTTGACTCTAAATTTGTCTGACCTGGAATTTACTAGGTAGTCTCAGGCTGGCATCGAACTCATACTTATCCTCCTACCTCTGCTTCTTGAGTGCTGGGATTACCACTCCCCAGGAGAAACAGAGAGAGAGAGAGAGAGAGAGAGAGAGAGAGAGAGGGAGGGAACACTAGGGCCTCTAGCTACTGCAAGCAAATTCCGGATGCATGTACCACTTTGTGCATCTGGCTTTACATGGACACTGGGGAATCAAACATAGGTAGTTAGGCTTTGCAGGTAAGTGCCTTAACCACTGAGTCATCTCTTTAGCACTGAAACTGGTGTTTTGAGGGGACGTGTAGAAACTTGCAAGGCATGGTGGCTAGAGCCTGTAATCTCAACTCTCAGGATGCTAAGACAGGAGGATTACCATGAGTTGAAGGTCAACCTGGGCTATGGTGTGAGAACTTGCCTGCAAAACAAAACAAACAAATCAAAGTGTGGAGCACCTACCTATAACTGCAGCGCTGGAGAGACAGAGGCAAGAGGATCAGGAGTTCAGGGTCATCCTCAGTTTACACAGCAAGTTCAAGGCCAGCTTGTGCTGCATAAGACACTGTCAACGAGAGGGAAGGAGAAGGAAGAGAGGGAGGGAGGGAGAGAAAAGAAACAGAAAGAGCCTGGGAAGTTGATTCAACAGTTGGGGTCCTTGAGTCTGTTAGCATGGGGTTCAATTTCCCCAGCCACCCACATAAAGCTGGGCAGGCATTTGACTGCAGCAGCAGGAGACCCTCTGATAACACACACACACACACACACACACACACACAAATAATACACTTTTAGAAAGGAAGGAGAAAAAAATGAAGAAAAAAAAAAAAGCCAGAAAAAGCCGGGCCTGGTGGCTCACACTTTTAATCCCAGCACTCAGGAGGCAGAGGTAAGGAGGATCGCTGTGAGTTCGAGGCCACCCTGAGACTACATAGTGAACTCCAGTTCAGCCTGGACTAGAGTTAAACCCTACCTCGAAAAACTAACCAACACAAACAAACAAACAAGAAAAAAAACAAAGCCAGGCATGGTGGCAAACGGCATAAGCTGAGCCCAGTCAGAAGGGGCTCTGAATTCACAAGGGTGGCCCCCAGGGGACAGGGCAGAGAAGACAGAGCACATGGACCTACAAGAGGCCTATGTGAGGGTGGGGTGGGGTGGAGAACAAGTTGCTCCCACTTGGTCTGGGAGCTGGCCTTGTCCCTTGTCCCCTTGGTGCCTCTGAGTGGGGACACATGCAGCGCCAGTGACCTTGGGACTGTTTTCCTCAGAGAGCGAGGACTGGGTGCGTTGCAGGAGGCACACTGGACATTCCTGGAACCTTGGCGCTCCCCAAACCTTGTACCAGCCGCTCTCTGTACTGTCAGCACTCAGATAGGCTCAAGTGCGTGGCTGGAGTACTTGGGGAAGAATTTGAAGCGTGTGTCTCCCAGACCTTTCCAAGCCCTTCCCCCAGCCCCAGGCCTATTTAAAAGAAAGTGTTTATTAGTCAATTTGTTGACTTTATTATTTCCCAGCTATGTGATCTTGGGGTACAATAGGACCTCTTGCGGTGGGGGAGGGCGTCTTAGTTTTCTCATCTGTAAAATGGAGAATTCCAATGAGAACAAAGAAAGTCCTTGTGGAATGCTTTGGATATCTACTAGAAACTGACTAGTTTACTCTTTTCTTTGGCCAAGGAGCAGAAGCTGTAGGGCGTCAGTCAGAGAAAGGAAAAGAAGAATAAAAAGAAAAAAGAAAATGCTTTAGCATGGAGTGTTTTTTGTTGTTGTTAGTTAGTTTGTTTGTTACTGTTTTTTTGAGGTAGGGTTTCACTCTAGCCCAGGCTGACCTGGAACTCACTCTGTAGTTCCAGGCTGGCCTTGAACCCACAGTGATCCTCCTATACCTCTGCCTCCTGAGTGCTGAGATTAAAGGCGTGTGCCACCATCCAGCTAAGATTCTTTATAAAAATATTTTTAGGACTGGAGAAATGGCTTAGTGGTTAAGGTGTTTGCCTGCAAAGCCAAAGGACCCAGGTTCGACTCCCCAGGACCCACGTATGCCAGATGCACAAGGGGCACATGCATATGGAGTTCGTTTGCAGTGGCTAGAGGCCCTGGTGTGCCTATTCTCTCTGTCTGTCTCTCTCATCTCTCTCTCTTTGAAAATAAAAAAATGTTTTAAAAATATTTTTATTTATTTATTTGAGACAGAGAAAAAGGCAGGAGAGAGAGAGAGAGAGAGAGAGAGAGGGAACGAGTGCTCCAGGACCTCTTGTCATTGCAAACAAACTCCAGATGCAAGTGCCACTTGTGCATCTGGCTTTACCTGGGTACTGGGGAAGTGAATCCAAGCCTTCAAGTTTTGTAAGCAAGCATCTTTAACCACTGAGCTATCTCTCCAGCCCTGGGTAGAGATTCTTTTTCCACATTGAATAACCACCAAATAGTAACCAGTACAGCCTGGTGTGGTAGTGCACGCCTTTAATCCCAGTATTTGGGAGGCAGAGATAGGAAGATCGCTATGAGTTCGAGGCCACCCTGAGACTCCAGAGTGAATTCCAGGTCAGCCTGGGCTAGAGGGAGACCCTACTTTGAAAAACAAAAACAACAAGAAGCCAAAAAGAGAAGGAAGGAAAGGAGGAAGGAAGGAAGGAAAGAGGGAAGGAAGGAAGGTCAAGAGAGGAAACACTTTCAGCTTCCGTGGGGACCCACCACGGCAGGAGCAGGCAGCTCTACAACGCCCCACCTGCACAATTCCTCCAACCTTAGGTCAGTCCTATAAGGGGGGGGTGTCATTCTTATCCCCACATCGCAGATGGAGGGAGGAAGGGGGGCACTGAGCCATCACATCACTTCCCTTGAGAAAAGCTAGAAAGTAGGCAGACCTGGGCTTTGAACCACTCTCTAGAGGTTGGGATCCTAAGCCACTATGCGATCTCACTGTTTTTTCTTTTTCCAAAAAACTTTATTTTATTTTATTTATTTGAGAGAGAGAGAGGAAGGTAGAGAGAGAGAGAGAGAGAGAGAGAGAATGGGCACGCCAGGGCCTTCAGCAGCTGCAAATGAACTCCAGACACATGTGCCACCTTGTGCATCTGGCTAACGTGGGTCCTGGGGAATCGAACCTGGGTCCCTTGGCTTTGCAGGCAAGCGCATCAACCGCTAAGCCAACTCCCCAGCCCTACCTCGCTTTTTGTAAGACTGATAAGTCCGAACAGTGATATGGTACTTTGAATGTATGTCCCCCATTGACTCAGGTGTTAGGACGAAACTTAGAACTCCAAGGTGTCACTAGGGTGTCATTGGGAAGCCCAGCCCCAAGGTGACACTGGGGGCGGATCTGATTCCAGCCCAGAGGTGTGCAGAACAGTCTGAGCTCTGGCAGGCTTTTGTGTGCTTGATGCTTTTTGGAAGTTGTTTTTTGCTTCTTCTGCCATCGATGGAACTTACTTCAGGATGGGCAAGCTTGAGATAAGTCCCTTCCTCCCTTAAACTGTGTCTGGTTTGTATGTTCGTCCCAGCAACGTGACGCTGTCTGCAACAGGAGACATCTGAGCAAGGACACAACGAACTCCAGGTTGGACAGGTCATCACGGGTGGTGACACGGTTCTCTGGTACCAGTGCCCACACCAAGGGACCAGGTCTCTTTGATCCAAGATCCCTTATAGTTCTTGCAGTCCCTTGGACAACCTGGGTATCTGCGGCCTCTTCTGGGGGCCTGGAGGTGACAGCTGAGACTTGCTTAGTGACGTGACGCCATGGGAATTTGAGAGCGCGGGCTTTGAGGCTGGTGTGGTGATAGCAATGACTGGCTGGCGGCCTGACAGGGAGGACGGATGAGATAGTGGATGCAAAGGGCTTGGCCCAGTGCCGCGCGCTCGGAACCCATCCCGCGTGGTTACTTCTGTTCATTCCGGATCTACGGCACTGATCTCATGCTTTTGCAGGTAGTCAATAGAATTTTTTTTTTTACATATATATATATTTCATTTATTTATTTGAGAGAGAGAAAGATATATATATATACATACATATGAGAGAATAGGCATACCAGAGCCATTAGCCACTGCAAACGAACTCCAAATGCGTGCGCCATCTGGTTTACGTGGGTACTGGGGAACCGAACCTAGGTCCTTAGGCTTCATGGGCAAGCACCTTAACCACTAGAGCATCTCTTCAGCTCGGAGCTTTTGTTTGTTTGTTTGTTTGTTTGTTTGTTTTTGCTTTCTCTAAGAACCAAGATGAACAGGCTAGGGTGTCGTTGGTAGAGAGTCTGCCTAGTAGGCACAAAGCCCTGAGTTGGATGGATCCCCAGCACTGCATAAACTGGGCATAGTAGTCGTGCATGCTTGTAATCCCAGTGCTTGGGAAGTAGAGGCAGGAGGAGCAGGAGTTCAAGGTCATCCTCATCTACATAATGAGTTTGAGGCTAGCCTGTCTCACAAAAAGAAGAACCGAGGTGGCCAGAGCACTCCTGTAGCCAGGGCAACCAACTTGTATTCCTCCCTTGATCCTTATATCCTGGAATAGCACTTTTTCCGCCACCCACTTTTATTTATTTATTTAGTTATTTATTTATTTTTTATTGTTTTGGTTTTCTGAGGTAGGGTCTCATGCTAGCTCAGGCTGACCTGGAATTCACTAGTCTCAGGGAGGTCTCGAACTCTCGGTGATCCTCTTCCCTCTGCCTCCCAGGTGCTGGGATTAAAGGTGTGCGCCACCACGCCTGGCATCACCCACTTTTTAATTTTAATTTAATTTATTTATTTGAGAGAGAGAGAGAGAGACAGAAATAGGCAGGTAGTGAGAGAGAGAAAGAGAGAATGGGTGCGCCAGGGCCTCATCCACTACAAACTCCAAATGCGTGTGGCCCCTTGTGCATCTGGCTTATGTGAGTCCTGAGGAGTCGAACCTAGGTCCTTTGGCTTTGCAGACAAGGGCCTTAACTGCTAAGCCATCTCCCCTGGCCCCGCCACCCACTCGAACAGCTCCAGGTGCCAGGCTCGGCTCTAGGTGACAAGACGCGGTAGACAGAGCCTGTGGAGGAGGCTTCAAGGATGTGATGGGGGCCCGGCCTGTGTCTCCCATGCTCTCTGTGCCACTCAGGGTTAAGCCACTGCCATCCCCACCTTGGCTGTTCATGCAGCCCCTTAGCCAGGCTGCTAACCCAGGAATTCTGTTAGAGCCCAAGGCGCAGACGGTCCCTCCACTGCTCTGTTCCCATGGCTTCCACCTCAATCCACCTCCCAAGCGGAGGATTGCAAAGCACATGTCACTGTGCCTGGTTAATGTCCTGACTGACCATGCCTGGCTTTATCATTTTTCCTACTAAAACACAGGCTCTGTGGGCACTTTGTAAGATTCCACACAACCATAGAATATATTGTTTACATTTTGTTCATTATTTATTTATTTATTTGAGAGCGACAGACACAGAGAGAAAGGCAGAGAGAGAGAGAGAGAGAGAGAGAGAGAGAGAGAGAGAGAGAATGGGCGCAGCCAGGGCCTCCAGCCACTGCAAACGAACTCCAGACACGTGCGCCCCCTTGTGCATCTGGGTCCTGGTGACTCAAGCCTGGAACTGGGGTCCTCAGGCTTCACAGGCAAGCACTTAACCGCTAAGCCATCTCTCCAGCCCTTGTTTTTTTATTTTCAAGGTAGGCTTTTGCTCTAGCCCAAGCTGACCTGGAATTCGCTGTGCAGTCTTCGGGCTGGCCTGGAACTCACAGCGATCCTCCTGCCTCTGCCTCCCTCCGAGTGCTGGGATCAAAGGCGTGCACCACCACGCCTGGCAACAGCCATAGAGCGAGGGAACAAGCCTACTTCTGTCTCCGCACTGGGGGTTCTTTTCATCCCAGCTCCAAGCTGTTCCAAGCTTCCCTTCCTGCGCCTGGTGAACGGGGTTGGATGACCTTGCTCTCATTCTACACCTTCCGCTTCCCCGGCCAGTCAGGTGTCCTAGCAGATGTCAGAGAATATGTAACCAAGGTTCCGCCGGTGACCGTGGGAAGCTTTGCTAATCCGATTCCTTCCCCCAATCCCAGTGTAGAGCAAGGCTCCTGTGTCTGGTGGTCACTACCTCTTGGCTCGCTTCCCTCCTTTCCAGAAGCTTCTCCTGAGTATCCCAGAGATGCCATGTGACTGCTTTGTCCTTTACGGTGGTGGCTGTATAACTGGGTTGTGGGCTTGGAGGAGGGAGAGGGAGGGGAGAGCGATTTTTCTTTCTGTGGTGGACTCGCTTTCATTTATTATCACTGTATATTTCTGACACTTCCATGCACCTATAACCTGGGCATGGAGGCACATGTCTATAATCCCAGCACTTGCAAAGCAGAAGCAGAGGGTTCAGAAGTCGTTGTAGCCAGCTCCACGTTGCCGGGATGAACACCCAAACCAGACACAATCTAGGGGAGGAAGGAGCTTATTGCAAGCTTACAGACCCAGGGGGAGGTTCCGTCAGTGGTGTTAGAAGCTGCTTCCACACATCCAAGCAGAGGGAGACCATCCCCAGCCTGCGCACACCAAGAGCCACGAAAACAAAGCCAGCAGCAGGCAGGGACCCAGACAGCACTCAAATCCCTCTGCATACATTTGGGCTGGAAATCAGATCCGCCCCCAAACACACCTTAGGGCTGGACCCCAGATCCACCCTCAGTGACCCCCTCCTCCAGCCAGGCTGTTGGACACCCAACTTACAAGGTTTAATCAAACATCTGAGTGTATGGGGGGCCTACATTCAAACTACCACGGACGTTTAACGTCATTCTCATTACATACTGAGTTTGAGGCCAGCATGTGCTATTTGAGACCCTATCTCAATGAATGAATGAATGGATGGATGAATAAATAAATAAATAAATAAATAAATAAGGAAGGAAGGAAGAAAAAAGGTAGGAAAGAAAGAAATAAAAAAACAGCCAGGTCCTGCTGGAACTGAGCTGATAACCTCCTCCATGTAGACCAGCTGACAGAAAGCTGGAAGAAGCCATTCTGCATGCAGTTCAATGGGAGAAAGAGAAATCACCAGTGAAGATACTCAACAGTGGACACTGCAAGCCTTATAATTGGCCAGCCAGGCCAAATGAGCCAACAGGGTACAATAGTGGCACATCTATCATGGTGGAAACCAACTGCCCTCTAATTGGACTGAAGGTCCGCTCCATGGGAGGGAATACATGCCTGATACTGAAAACCTAAAACAGGGGTAGTTATGAGCCCTAGGGGTGTAACGTCTGCTGATGTCTGGATAAATGTATATACTATGCTTATCAAACTGCCCAGTAAGCACTTCTCTTAATATTCATACCCTTATATTAATGCTACTCTCACTTTGGGTAGAGAATCTTCTCTTTTTCAAATGGCAGTGACCTTGGGACAACTCAGAAGGTATCATGGTGCTGGAAAGAAGTGACTGGAGTACACCTTTCAAGGCTCAGGGTCTAATGCGGAAGAGGTGGCGGAAAGAATGTAAGAGCCAAAGGAAGGGTAGGACTCCTTACAACGTGCTCCTCCCAGACACAAAATGGCCTGGATATCCATGACCTCACAGTGCCTGACACTACCTACACAAGACCATCATAATAGGAGAAAAAGATCATGACATCAAAATAAAAGAGAGACTGATTGAGATGGGGAGGGGATATGATGGAGAATGGAATTTCAAAGGGGAAAGTGGGGGGAGGGAGGTTATTACCATGGGGTATTTTTTATAATCATGGAAGATGTTAATAAAAATTGTGCAAAAAAAGACATCAAAAAAAAATAGCCAGGTATGGTGGTGTGCACACCTTTAATCCCAGTACTGGTAAGGAAGAGGTAGAAGGCTAAGCATGAGTTGGAAGGCAGGCCTGGAACTACTGAAGGAGTTCCAGGTCATTCCTGGCTAGTGTAAGACCCTACCTTGGAAAACAACAAAATAAAACAAAAAAAAAAAGAGGAAAGAAAGAAAAAATAATAAATAATGCTATTCAATACTCTCCTTGTGTCCATCACTTTGTATGTATTGAGCCATTTGACCCCTTGACAATTTGACCCATGACAATCTCTTTTTTTTATTAACAACGTCCATGATTGTAAACAATATCTCATGGTAATACCCTCCCTCCCCTCACTTTCCCCTTTGAAACTCCACTCTCCATCATATCCCCTCCCCTTCTCAATCAGTCTCTCTTTTATTTTGATGTCATCTTTTCCTCGTGTTATGAAGGTCTTGTGTAGGTAGTGTCAGGCACTGTGACTGTCATGGATATCAGGCCATTTTGACCCCCATGACAATCTTGACTGGTACTGTTATTCTCCCCCTTCTTCCAAATGAGGAAACCAAAGCCTGGGGAAGTTCAGTAACCTACCCAGCACAGCTTGGCCAGCAAGAGTCAGCAGTGAGATTTGAACCATGTCCTCTGCATCCTATATCCTTGCTTTCAAGTGTGATACTGTACCTGCCTCTGCTGAGAGATGATACAGAGACGTGACCACCTCCTTCTGAGAAGAAGGACAGAAGCCCTGATGAGCTGGTCATGGCTGCCAACAGTTACCTTTCAGGATGCATCCATTAAACTCAGGGAGGCTAAGGGGTTAACTCCAAGGTCCCTGGCTGCAAGCTGCAGAACCAGTATTGATATCCAGGTCCAGGTGGCTGTTTCTTTCCTTGGATAGGTCTCCTGTAGCTTAGGCTGGCCCTCAAGCTCACTAGGTAGCTGAGGGTGACCTCGAACTTCTGATCCTCCTGCTCTTCCTCCCATTACAGATGTGCACCACCATCCCTCGCTTTTTTTTCTGGGCTAGGGATGGAATTCAGGGTTTCATGCATGCCGGGCAAGCATTCTTCCAACTGAGCTCTAATACTGGGCTTTTTGTTGTTGCTTTGTGACAGGGCATCTGTCTAGAGCCCAGACTGTCCTTGAATTTGCTACAATCTTTCTGCCCTGATATCCTGAACCCAGGGATTATAGGCGTGTGCCATCATATCCAGCTTCACTGGGCTTTTCTCAACATGTTTAACCTGTCCCCTTACCCCTGACCCTTACCTCCATCTTATTTATTGACTTATTTTGTTTTTTCAAGGTAGGGTCTCGCTGTAGCCCAGGCTGACCTGGAATTCACTATGTCGTCTCAAGCTGGTGTCGAGCTCACGGCGATCCTCCTACCTCTGCCTCCTGAGTGCTGGGATTAAAGGCAAGGCACAACTTTTTTTAACTTATTTTTTGCTTTTTTGAGGCAAGGTCTCACTCTAGCACAGGCAGTTTTGGAATTCACTTTGTCATTCCAGGCTGGCATTGAACTCATGGCGATCCTCTTACCTCTGAATCCAGACTTCTGAGATTAAAGGTGTGTGCCACCACTCTCAGCTTTACCTCCATTTTAAAAATGTGTTCAGTTGTCTCTTGGCCATGAATAAATGAAAGTCTGAGCCAGGAAGAGGGGGCTGAGCAGAATAAACTGGACGGGGGGGGCGGTGCAAGGGAAGAGGTTCTGAATTGCTACCGGGGAGCCAGGCATAAGACAGGCATGGTGCTGAGTTATTGACTCTATCACCAGCAGTTTATTTACAAATTTATTTATTTTTTGAGAGAGAGAAGTGGGGAGAGGGAGGAGAATGGGCATGCCAGGGCCTTTAGCCACTGCAAAGGAACTCCAGACACAAGTGCCACCTTGTGCATCTGGCTTACATGGGTACTGGAGAATCGAATCTGGGTCCTTAGACTTTGCAGGCAAGCACCTTACCTGCTAAGTCATCTCTCCAGCTCCACATCACCAGTACTTTCTTTACTGGCCTGGTTGCCTCTGCTCATGTGGTCCCAGGTGAATGGACTGTGGAAGGGGCTGGAGAGGCTCCGACCAGGCCAAAGGCCCAGTGTGCTCCTGCTTCTGCTGTAGTACACCGAGCTGGATGGTGAAGAGATGAAGACATTTTCCCCAGTGGGCAATGTCCTTACATGAGCAGCTGGTACTGGAGGTACAGAGTCACCCTCCCTGGTGCCGCTTGGCCCAACGGGCCACACACAGACACAGGCAAACAGAGGTCTCTCTTGAATGAATGCTAATTGTCTCCAGGCCAAGGAGCACTGTAGAATTAGGGCTTTCCGGGCTGGCCCAGGGGACAAGGAGGCAGAGATCCTGCCCCCAACCCCTTGGCCACTCTCATTTCCTTACTAGCTTTCCAGAAAGCCAGGTCTCTTTCAAAGCCTGAGGCTGCAGTCTACCCCAGAGCATGGGGTCGCTTCCGGGGTCACTGGCTGGACAAGCAGGTCAATTTTAGCAGGAAACCAACATTTAAGTGGGGCTGGCTAAGCCAAGGTTCAGAAATGCCATGTGAACTTTGTGCAAGGCTGGCTTTCCACCTCATTGTACACCTGGGGAGCTAGAGCTCTCTAAAACATGAACACTTACTAAGCACATGCACTAAACAAAACACAGCACACACACACATATACACATACACACAAACACACACATATATACATACACACATATACACATACACACACACACACACATATATATATATATACACGTATACACATACACACACAAACACACACATACATATACACACATATACACATACACATATACACACACACACACATATACACATACACACACACATATATACACACATATACACATACACACACATATATATGTACACATCATACACACACACACACACACACACACACACCAGGCATTATCAGGGGGAGCTCCTTATAGCTGTCATTTGGAAAAATCTTTACAATTCCAAGAAATAGGCTTAAAAAAAACCCCGATTCCCATTTCACAGAAGAGAACTTTGAGTCTGGGAGGGGTTAAGAAGCTTGCTCAGAAGCTGGGCGTGGTGGCACACACCTTTAATCCCAGCACTTGGGAGGCAGAGGATCGCCCGTGAGTTCGAGGCCACCCTGAGACTCCATAGTGAATTCTAGGTCAGCCTGGGCTAGGTGAGACCCTACCTTGCAAAACCACCAAAAAAAAAAAAAAAAAAAAAAAAGAAGCAGCTTGCTCAGGATGCCTTGGCTGGGAAATGGCCACTGAGGCTTGACCTCTCCTCTGACTCCCTGTCCAGCCCTCTTTTCATTTTAGCTTTGAACCTCTGACCCTCGGGTCTGTGGGAGGCCCCCGGGAAGAAGTCTGAAGTGAGCTGAAACCTGTCAGAGGTCCCCTCCCTCACCTGGCTTCTTGCACTGGGAAGGAGGAAGCAGCGACCTCCCTCCGACCCACCCAGTCACCCACCCGAGGTGCCATTAAAGTTAATTGTTTTTACTGCCAGTTTTACATAGTCTTGTAAATCTTTTTACGATGTGGCCCCGGGAACACCGGGAACACCGTGCTGCCTGCTGCAGAACTCCAGAGACTGAAGGTAGCTGGAACCCCGGCAGCTGTGGCCAGCAGCGACCTGGGATGTGACAGCGGGGCACCTGGACTCCCCAGGGGCATCTTGACCCTACATCCTGGAGGCCTGGGTCCCTCGTCTTGGTGACAGTGTTCTCCCTGGTGAAGCTATGACCCCCCCACAAGGCAGTCAAGGTCGCTAGCCCCAATATTTGGAGAGGCCTTTCCTCTTGACCCTAAATCATGAGCCACCCCCAAGGAGGGAGTAAGATCCTAAGGCCTTTGGAAGGTTGAGATCCAATTCCAGGCAGAAATTGGGTGCTGAGGTTGGCAAGCCACCAAGATGAGAGGTGAATATGGAGGGTGTACATCCCCTGGCGCCGGGGATGCCTGCCCCCTCCCTCCTCCGTTCGGGCCACTTGCTATCCGTCCTGCACATTTGCCACCAAGACTTGATTCAATGGCTTGTCATCTGTCAGAGACCTTTGAAGCCAACTGGGCCCTGGGTTGGGGGACAGGAATCAACAATCACTAAGTGGCAGGCAGACCCTGGCTCCATTCCCCACCCGAAGCCTCAGAAGGACAAAGGATGTTAGCCTCAGAGGTGCCCTTCCTCTGCTCCTCCTGAAGTGCCCACGGAAGTACCAGGTACACATATTAAACATATGCACACCACAGCCACGCGTCTGTTTTTTTAATTTTTAAATTTATTTTACTTTATCTTATTTTACTTATTTTTGGTTTTTCGAGATAGGGTCTCACTTTAGCCCAGGCTGACTTGGAATTCACTATGTAGTCTGAGGCTGGCCTCGAACTCACAGTGATCCTCCTACCTCGGCCTCCCGAGTGCTGGGATTAAACACGTGTGCCACCTCACCAGGCTATTTAAATTTATTTTTATTTATTTGAGAGAGAAAGAGGCAGATCTGTATCTATCTATCTAGAGAATGGGCATACCAGGGCTTCTAGCCACTGCAAACGAACTCCAGGTACATGTGCCATTTTTGTGCATCTGGCTTTATGTGGGTCCTGGGGAATCAAAGCCAGGTCATTAGGCTTCACAGGCAAGCGCCTTAACCGCTGAATCATCTCTCCAGCCCTGCTTTTTTAAATGTATTTCCCCATCCCCAGGGAACTTGCTAAAAATGCTTTTTTTTTTTTTTTTGGTTTTGTCAAGGTAGGGTCTCAGTCTAGCTCAAGCTGACCTGGAATCCACTGTGTAGTCTCAGGGTGGCCTCGAACACGTGGTGATCCTCTTACCTCTGCCTCCCAGCTGCTGGGATTAAAGGAGGGCGCCACCAAGTCGGGCTTTGGAAATGCATTTTGTGAGCGAAGCCCCAGCGTGTGGATTTCTTCATCTTGTTTGTTTGTTTACAGTCTCGGGGACACTGGACAAGCCCTGGAACTGCTCGGAGTCTCCCTAAGGTGAGGTGAAGCGGCGAGCAGGTGCAGGTTCGAATCCCTTGCAACTATGCTGTGAAGCTCTAGCCAAGAGATTGCAGGAAGTTCAGTTGAGCCAGAGCAGGGAAGGAAGTGGATGGGGGAGGGGAGGATGGGGAAATTGGGTTCAACCCCTTGAGGATTTGGGAGCCGGAGAGGCAGAACAACGGCCTGGTCTCCCCAGAAGCACATCCTGCATCACACACAGGGGACCGACTCGTGAGCCATCTGCAGGGTAACTCCACACGCCCCCAATTTAAGCACGCCCCCCCATCCTTCCCCACCCCAGAACACCCAGGGAAAGGTTTGCCCGGATGCTGGGGCTGGTGGTGGATTGAGTGGCTTCGGGTTAATGGCCGGGAATTGAGAATCAAACAGGTGTCTGTGAGTTGAAAGAATTGTACCCGGAGGCCGATGGCGGGGGGACTTGCACCCCGGGCTGGGACTGCTTCTCACGCCCCCTCTGCCCCTCCCCCCGTGTGGGGTCGGCAGTGACGTCATCCTCGTCCCCCGCGGGAAGGGCGACGGAAGGAGACTTGGGGAAGGCTTGCGTGGGTTCTGCTAGGGGAGGTTCGACCAGATCGCGAGGTGCATTCCCGCGGCTCAAAACTTCAACGTTCTTTGATAGGATGTTTATCTTGGCCAAACAACAACAACAACAACAACAAAAAAAAAAAACCAAAAAAAACCGAGAAGCGGTGCGTTCCTGTGTTCCTAGAATCAAAGGGCCAGAGGAACCTGCCAGGCCTCCCAGGAATGAATGATCAGGCCCTGGAGCTGGTCCTTCCCCACCTCCAGCCGGCCACATCCCCTGAGCAGTGTCCTCCTCGGTGGAGGACCCCAGGCCCAGCCACATGGGAGGAGGTGACCACGTCCCCCCTGCGGACCCAGCGTCCTTCCCCCGCGGTCCGGTCCCTGCAGCCTTTGAAAAGCGCATCCCAACTTTTCCAAGTCCCATCTGCAGGCGGGCTGGTTCCTCTCCCTGGCTCCCTCTCTGTCTCCCTCCCTCTCTTCCTCTCTTTCTACACCCCCCCCCCACTCTCTTTTACAAGCTTCAGGGCTGAACGGCACGTTCCTCCCTCCGTGTAATTTCAATTTGAACTCTCCCCAGAGCGGCCTTTTCCCTCTTTTGACCTGCCAAGTCGTTTGAAGGCTGCGCAAACATTCCTTCTCCCTCTGGTCCCCTCGGTAGGTCTACACCCCGCGAGGGCGGGCGGGCGCAGGTCCCAGATCCAGGGAACAAATGAATGAGAGGATGGGGGGGGGGGAGAGACCGTGAGAGAAACTGGCCCTGAACCCCCACACCGCTTCTCAAGGGTATGGGGGTGGGTGCACCAGTCACAGCAGAAGTCTTGGGAATAAGCTTCTGGTGGTACTTACTAAATGCTGCGTGCATCTCCATCTCCATCGCCTGGTTCAATTTTCAGGCACCTTTTGAAGGTAGGAGGTGTTCACCCCATTTTACGGATTGGAAAATTTGAGGCTGAGCCAGGAGGTCTTTTTCTTCATTCTTTACAAAAGTTATTTCGTTTATTTATTTGCAAGGAGAGAGGGGGAGAGAAAGGGAGGGAGGGAGAGAGAGAAAATGGACTTTCCAGGGTCTCCAGCCACAGCAAATGAACTCCAGATATATGTGCCACTTTGTGCATCTGGCTTTATGTGAGTACCGGGGACTGGAACCCAGGTCGTTAGGCTTTGCAGATAAGCGCCTTAACCACTGAGCCATCTCTTCAGCTCCCAAAGGACAGTTTCTAAGCCATGTTGTTGGGATTCAAGTCCAACTGCAAGTGAACGTACTAGTAATCATTATTACCAGTTGGGTGAGGAGTGCTAGTTCATAGCTGTCATCTCAGCTCCCAGGAGGCTGAGGCAGGAGGATTATCACAAGTTCTGGGTCGACTTTGTGCATTCCAGGTCAGTCAAAACTACAATAGTGAGACCCTGTCTCAAAACAAAAACAAGGGGTGGACAGATGACGTAGTGGTTAAGACACTTGCCTGCAATGACTAATGACTCTGGTTTGATTCCCCGCTACCCATATAAAACCAGATGCATGAGGTGGCACATAGGTCTGGAGTTTGTTTGCAGTGTCTAGGGGCCCTGGTGCATCCCTTCTCTCTCTCTTTCTCTCTCATAATAAATAAATAAATAAATAACTGAATAAAATATTTTAAAAATAAAAACCAAAACCAAGATGTTATTATGGCTTTATGCCACAATAATAAACTCTTTTTAAAAATATTTTTATTTGTTCATTTGCAAGGAGAGGAAGAGAGAGAGATAATGTGCACACCAGAGCCTCCAGCCACTGCAAAGGAACTCCAGACACATGTGCCACTGTATCTGGCTCTACATGGGTACTGGGGAATTGAACCTGGGTTGTTAGGCTTTGCAGGCAAGTGTCTTAACTGCTGAGCCATTCTCCAGCCCCACAATACTAAACTCGTAACTCCTCTGTGTAAAGCAGCAGCTGTGCTTCTAGGTTCTAAGCGAGCCCTTGATTTATTTGTGACATTGCATTAGTTTTTTTTTTTTTTTTTGCCACAGGACAGGGGAACCTGAGGCACAGAGAAACTGAATAACCTGCCCAGGTCACACAGCTAAGAACAAGCTGAAAGATGAGAATTCAGGCAGAGGTGGCCCTGTGCAGCCACATCCATCCTTCTGCAGTCCCAACGCTCCCTGGAATCGCATGAAAGAAACCCCAGGCTCACTGGCTTTGGACTTCAGTTTCCTTCTCCAAGGTCTCTATGGGGACATATGGGAAGATGGGAGGGGGCAGGGGGTTACATAAGCTGGTGACTTCAAAGGTGACCTCCACTCGAGGGCATAGCCTTGGCTTTGGGCAGCTGACCAGAGGCAGCACAAGGCAAGCTGAGGGCTGTCCACCCCCATTGCTGGCCCATCTCCTCTTTGTCCAAGGGCAGAGCAGGGAGTGATGGGTAGAGAGTTTAGAATGAGAAGAGGGGAAGTAGAGATCCAGGGGCAATGGCATTAGGAATGACAACAGCCAGTAGTGATGGAGTGCTCACTACTGTACACTAAGTGACCAGTTCTTTTCTTCTTCTTTTTTGTTGTTTTAATTTTTTGGAGATGGGTCTCACTGTAGCTCAGGTGGACCTGGAATTCACTATGTAGTTTCATGGTGGCTTTGAACTCACGCTGATCCTCCTACCTCTGCCTCCCAAATGCTGGGATTGAAGGCATGTGCCACCATGCCCGGCTTTTTTTTTTTTTTTTTTTGGTGGTGGGGGGGGGACAGGAGGGGTTCAAGGTAGGGTCTCAGTCTAGCCCAGGCTGATCTGGAATTTACTGTGTAGTCTCAGGATGGTTCGAACTCATGGCGATCCTCCTAACTCTGCTTCCTGAGTGCTGGGATTAAAGGCGTGCGCCACCATGTATTTCTTTCCTAATGTTAGCAATCAGTAGATAGGGAGTTACAGTTATTCCTTTGCTTGGAGTGACCCAGAGAGGGAAAGCCACTTGTTTAAGGGTCACACACGAGGGGTGCTGGTCTCTGGGCAGCCTTTGTCAATGGACAGGACAGAGCTAGCTTGGGGGTGAAGGCCAGTCAGCAGAGCTACATGGGAGACTGAGGGAGGAGGATTACAGGTTCACAGCCTGCTTAGGTTACAACAGAGTGAGTTCAAGGACAGATTTGGCAACCTACTGAGAACCTGTCTCAAGTTGAAAACGAAGATTTGGGAGCCCAGTGTAGTGGCACATGCCTTTAATCCCAGCACTTGGGAAGCTCAGGTAGGGTTGTCATGAGTTCCAGACCAGCCTGGACTACAAAGCGACTTCCAGGTCTGCCTAGTTTAAAGTGAGACCCTGCTCCAAAACAAACAAACAGACAACAAAAAACGCTGGGTTTGGGGGTACACACTTGTAATTCCATCATTTGGGGGGTAGAGGCAGGAGGATCAAGAGTGCAAGGCCAATGTTGTTTTTGTGACTGACTACACAGCTGTCATTGTGTGCACAATGTTGAGCCCATAAACATTCCAAAATGGACTGTAGACAAGAGCAAAAATAAATGAAAAAGTAAATAATAGTAACACATCAAAGAAGAGGGACTAGCTGTAAAGAAGGGGTGCAGTGGGAGGGGAACAGGAGAGAGGGGACAAAAGAAGTTACACAGGGTGATGGAAGGAAATTATGATCAGAATATATTATATACATCTGTATGAAAACTGTCAACACGAAACGTTAAAAACATCAAAACAAAACCAGGCGTTGTGGCGCACGCCTTTAACCTCAGCACTTGGATGGCAGAGGTAGGAGGATCGCCATGAGTTGGAGGCCAGCCTGAGACTCCATAGTCAATTCTAGGTCAGCCTGGGCTAGAGTGAGACCTTACCTCAGGAAAAAAAAAAAAAGAAAAAGAAAAAGAAAAAGAAAAAGAAAAAAGAAAAGAGCTCAAAGTGAGCCTCAGTTACATAGTGACTTGGCAAGTAGTTTGGCTTTCTGGCTTGAATGAGACTCTGTCTCAAAAATTTAAAAAAATTGAGTGTGTGTGTGTGTGTGTGTGTGTGTGTGTGTGTGTGTACACGCATGCGCACGCAGACATGGTGCTGTGGGTGGTGAAGACTGCTGGGGTCAGCCAGGAGCTAGGCTGGAATTCAACCAGCGCAGGCCTCAGCCAGGGGAGAGAACTTTCCAGGAGAGAAGCTGCTTCCTCTGGCTGCTAGGGGCCCGGCCAAGCCCACCAGCTCGGTTTCCTTCCTTTTCTCCACAGCCGGTTGCAGAGCCGCCGGCTCCGCGCCCGGCCGGCCTGCCTTGTAACGAGATAGTTTATATTATCCCGCCAAGCAGAAATAAAACTCCCGAGTCCAGCACTGCAGACAGATGCCGCGGCCGGAGCCCAGAGGAGGCAGCCAGATGCGCTTGTGAGCATCCAGGGAGCGCGGAAGCTGTGAGAGCCTTGGTCCCTCCAACACTGTGGGTCTGGGGAGTGAGGTGCTCTCGGGATTGGTGATTTGGGGGACCACTGAGGGACTTTTAGAATCCGAGGGAGGAGGAAACATAGCTCTCTTCGCTCACAGGCATTCCAGCTTAGCTGCTGGCCAATTTCTCTATTGTAATGATCCTTCCTTTCATAAAGAGCTGAAACTTAGGAAGGATTTGGGGTTTAGCTTCCTTGAAATCCCTGTCAGTTCTCCTAAAACACCCCGAACAGAACATGCTAAATTCTCTAAGCTGCCTGTTCATAAGGTTCTACTTCTTAAATCACAAGGAACTTCTAGAACGTCTATCCTCATAGGGTCTCTCTCTTTTTTAAATATTTTAAAAAATCTTTTATTTTCATTTATTTATTAGAGAGACAGAGGGAGGGAGAATAGGTGTGCCAGGGTCTCTAGCCATTGCAAACAGACTCCAGATACATATGTCACTGTGTGCATTTGGTTTATATGGGCTCTGGGGAATTGAACCTGGGTCCTTAGGCTTTTCAGGCAAGTGCCTTCACCATTGAGCCATCTCTCTAGCCCTGTATTTATGTATGTATGTATGTATGTATGTATGTATGACAGAGTAAGCAAGAGAAAGAGGCAGATAGAGAGACAGAGAGAATGGGCATGTCAGGGCCTCTTGCCACTGCAAACGATCTCCAGACACACGTGCCTGGATTTCTATGGGGACTGGGCAATTGAATTCTGGCCCACAGGCTTTGCATACAAGTGTCTTAACCACTGAGCAATCTCCCCAGACCCTCACAGGGTCTCTTAATTCATCTCTCTTGTTCTCCGCCCACCCATGACCCTGAGAGTGCAACGGCCTGGATTTCTTTAAATATGTATAGACAGAGTCATGTTCTCACCTTCAAGACCTTCCCCGGCTGCCTCTGGTTGATAGGGTATTTATTTATTTAAAGATATAACGTCATGTAGCCCGGGCTGGCCACCAACTATGTACCTGAGGATGATCCAGAACTCCTGATCCTCTGGTCTCTACCGCCCCCCCCCCAAGTCAAGCTGGGGTTACAGGCATGTACCATCACACCTGGTTTATGCAGTGCTGGGAATTGAACCTAGGGCTTTATGCATGCTAGGCAAGCACTCTCCCAACTGAGCCATGACACCAGCTTTCTACATGGGGCCTGGGGAATCAGAACTTGGGTGATCGGAGTTGTATGGCAAGCGCTTTATCTACTGAGCCATCTCCACTACACTACACTGCTAGGTCATTGTGATGATGCCAACCTGATAGGCCAACAATCTCCATTCAGCAACCTGGATACAAACCGCCAAGGGCCCAGAGCGAGTAGAGCTCAGCCTTCACTAGATGGTGGCAGTTGTTATCCTGGGGACGTGACTCAAGGCAGGTCTAGATGGACAGAGGTGGTCTACAGGATGAGGGGTCAATGCCCCAGGTAGAGGAACCAATGGAAGGGGCCGCACTAGCATCTGAGCGTTGGAGAAACACAAGGGGCGCCATGCTCTGCTGCAGGGAGACCTTATCTTCCCCCTAGCCACCGCGGGGGCTGCCTCCAGCCTCTGGAAATGTTTATTGCATGAATAAAGAAGGATGGTGGGGTCTGAAGGAGGAGAGGAGGGATACAAAGGATGGGAAAAGGGATGTAGCTCAGTGGTAGCTGCTTGCCCAGCATGTATAAGGCCCTGGGATCCACCTCCAACACTGAAGAGAAGCAAATAGATAAAAAGAAGGCCAGGCGTGGTGGCGCACGCCTTCAATCTCAGCACTCAGGAGGCAGAGGTAGGAGGATCGCTGTGAGTTCGAGGCTAGACTGAGACTACATAGTGAACTCCAGATCAGCCTGGGCTAGAGTGAGACTCTACCTTGAAAACCCACACGTACACAAGCACACACACACACACACACACACACACACACTCACACACACGAGGAGACTGGCCATTGTATAGCTTCCATAGGGGTAGGGAGAATGTGTGCATGTGTGTGCAGCAGACACTTCCAAAAAAAAATCAAAACAGCTCTCATTAACACTTGTCCATCTTCTTTTCCACAATAACCATTTCCTTCTAGTCAAAACCCCATGTCATGCCTGGTGTGGTGGCGCCTTTAATCCCAGCACTCAGGAGGTTGAGGTAGAAGGATCACTTTGACTTTAAGGCCATCCTGGAATTATATAGGAGACCCTACCTCCAAGAAAAAATAAATAAATAAAATAAACTGGTGGCAGACCTGCCTAACTGTAACACTGAAAAGCAAAACAAGCTTGAGCAATTCCCTCTCTCTCTCTCTCTCTCTCTCTCTCAGATGCTGGTATGCTAAAGGCTGCAGCCCAGTGCTTTGAGATTTGGCGGCAACCCTCACTCACGCCCATCTCCTTCTCTCCCAGCCCCCATATGGTCTGGTCTCTATCTTCTGCTGGCCTGTGACAGACGGGGCCAGGCCAGGCACCCCAGAGGCCTCCCCCCTTTCCAAGCCAGGGGCCTGTCCCCTCTGAAACTGATCCCCTGCCTTTGGATGTAATTTGTTTCTCTGTCTGCCAGGTTTTTTGGGGGGGGTCTTGCCTGGAGACGGGGTGGTCACAGGTGACATTAATCACGTCTGCATCTTCCCAGGGACTAAGATAGGATATCAGAGAGGTGACCAAGCTTTTGCCACATGATTTGAATCATCTCAGCATTGATTAATTGAGTTCATCCTGGGTTTCCGAATCATAACAACTGTTTTTCTCCTTCACCTAACGTCAACAGGCCCTTAAAGGGCCAGGATCCATTTACGCCAGGCATGGGGCACATTAACTCCATCAGCTCCTATTAAACTTTAAACGCTGGATGCGTTTTAGACAAATTCAATTTACGGAAGACGCTTTTCAAAGGTACTGCAATGATTAGCAATCGCTCTCTCTTGCATCATTTCTTCCTCCCTGCTTTCCTGGCTTGGTGGGATGAGGGATGTTTGGGCTGCTAGAGATAGTCTGAAAAGCTTAATAAAGCAGAAAACTGGGCTGGAGAGATGGCTGAGTGGTTAAGGCAGTTGCCTGCAGAGACTAATGATCAGAGTTTGATTCCCTATAGAGGAGAGAGAGAGAGAGAGAGAGAGAGAGAGAGAGAGAGAATGGCACACCAGGGCCTCTAGCCACTGACAACAGACTCCAGACTGATGGGCCACTTGGTGCATCTGGCTTTAAGTGGGTCACAGTTTTTAAAAAGTTTTTTTTTTTTTTTGTTGGTGTTGTTTTGTTTTCAGAGGTAGGGTCTCACTTTAGCTCAGGCTGAGCTGGAATTTACTGTGTAGTCTCAGGATGGCCTTGAACTCCTGATGATCCTCCTGCCACTGCCTCCAAAATGTTGGCATTAAAGGTGCGCCACTGTGCCAGCTGGGTCAGTTTTTACTCTGATTCTGGGTCTTTCTGCTCCTAACCATGAACTAACTCACAGTGTCCACTTCTCATTGAGAAATGTAAGCTAAAGGAAGACATTTTAGCGAAATGGTTTAGCCCTGGCTAGGTTTTGGGTAAATGCTTGACAAAGAAGTTTATGTATGTTGGGTTTGGTGGGGGAGGGGAGAGGCTGTAGCAAGGAGACCCTGCTCTCCAGGTTGTGGATTTGTTTGCTTTGAAAAGTTGTAGAATGTCAATGGATGTTTTTAGCTCCCGAAAATAGAAAATCAAGAGTCCATTTTCCAGGGTGGAGCTAGACAGGAGGGCATGGCTGTAATCCCAGCACTGCTCAGGAAGCTGAGACAGATGCATCACACACTGGGGGCCAGCCTGGGCTACATAGTGAGACACTCTCTCACACTAAAACAGGCTGAGTGCGTGGCTCTGGGCTAGCATGCTTGCCAACATGCAGAAGACCCAGCGCTCTATATCACAAGACCAAGGCCAGCTTGGGCTCCATAGCCAGGCTGTGTCTAAACAAAACCCCAACCATTTTGGCATCTGCTATGATGGGCATGGAGAGTAGTCCCAGCACTTGAGAGGCAGGAGGATGTCTGCAAGTTCAAGGCCGCCCTAGTCTACGTAGTGGGTTCCAGACTAGCCAGGGTTACATAGCAAGACCCTGTCACACGTGCGCGTGCGCACATGCCCACACACACACACACACACACTCAACACCAGGATGGGCGTGAACAGTCCTAGAGATATGGGATAGTGAGTTGGAAAGGGATTAGCCTTCCGGGAGGTTTCTCAGGGTAACAAAGGCTGCTAACCCTTCCACTAACCAAAAGTCCAAGAACCACATTGCGGTGGTTTCGTTCATGTAACTGAAATGGCCTTGAACTTCTGGGAGCCCAAGCTCTTTCTTGGGGACGGGGAGAAAGTAAGCAGGCTCTTGCCAGGTTCAACCCCCCTCCCCCCACCTGTGGACCTTATTAGCCACAGAAGTCCTGTTGCTGCTGTTGGTAACAGGTTCTGGGGTTCCCGGTGCCCTGGGAGGAGGAGGAAGAGAGAGAAGATAGAGCCCAATGGGTGGGAGAAAGAAGGCAGAGAAGAGGTGGGGAGGAAAACTGTGAAAAGTGTCATACAAAGACAAAGAGAGGGGCTGGAGAGATGGCTCGGCGGATAAGGTGTGTGCCTGCAAAGCTTAAGGACTTGGGGTCAATTTCCCACCCACGTAAACCCAAATGTACAAAGTGGCACATGCATCTGGAGTTTGTTTGCAGTGGCTGGAGGCCCTGGTGTGCCCATTCTCTTTGTCTGTCTCTCTCTGCTTGCAAATAAATAAATAAATAAATAAATAAATAAATATTTAAAAGACAGCCAGGATCAGAGAGGAGAGGAAAAAGACAGAAGTGAAGTATTGGACATTGCTTCAGGTGTTCTGTTATAGTAACAAAACAGACTAATTCATATAACTCTCTGTACTATGAGTAACAAAGTCCTTTGTGTCTGAATACAGAAAGAGCCTGTAAGCCAGGTATGGTGGTGGTATGTGCCATAATCTCAGGACCTGGGCGGTGGGGAGAAGAGGATCAAGGGTTCATGTCTTCCTCGCCTCTTTCAAATAAATAAAATATTTAAAAAATACAAATAAAAAAGCCGGGCTTGGTGGTGCAGGCACCAGGTCAGCCTGGGCTACAGCGAGACCTTACCTTAACAAGAAAATAAGTAAACAAAAAACAGACACATATGAAAAAGAGATTCTGGGCTGGAGAGATGGCTTAGAAGTTAAGGTGCTTGCCTGCAAAGCCAAAGGACCCAGGCTCAATTCCCCGGGTCCCACATAGGCCAGATGCACCACGGGGTGGCATAGGCATCTGGAATTTGTTTGCAATGGCTAGAGTCCCTGGTGCACCCATCCTCCCTCTCTGTCTGTCTCTCTCTCTCTCTCATAATGCCTTTAATCCCTACACTCGGGAGGCAGAGGTAGGAGGATGGCATAGTGAATTCCAGGTCAGCCTGGGCTACTGTGAGACCCTACCTCGGAAAAAAACAAAATGGAGATGGAAGCAAGACAGAAAATAGAAAGAGACAGAGGGAGAGAAGGAGAAAGCATGAGAACGGAGATGAGCGAGTGAGAGAGCAAGACACACACACACACACACACACACAGAGAGAGAGAGAGAGAGAGAGAGAGAGAGCTAAAAGCAGAGACTTAGAGCATCGCCTGCCTGTACACAGACACAGAGAAGTGAGCCAAGGAGAGAGAGTGACAAAAGCCACACCAAGCCACAAGAAACCATGCTGGACCACCATGATACTTACTCTGTGAAGTCTTGGGGGGGGGGTGCTCCCTGTCCCCCACCCCCAGCACAGAATCCCTATCATTATCAGTGGCCCCGAAGTCCCTGTGCTAGTCTGGCGCCCTTGGGGACACTGTGGGGATATCACACATTAGACATCAGGCCTTCAAGGCAGATTACATCAGGGAGGGATGGACTGTGGTGAAGATCAAAGGATGTCCTGGCAGGACTCCCAGCGGGGCCCCCAGGCCTGAATTCCTGGCTGAACCCCCAGGAAACATTCTGATGTGCAGATAGAAACCCTTTCGTGCTGCCTCCTCCTCCCTCCGCGCTTCCTCCATCCCTCCCTTGCAGCTGGTCCTCTTCCGGACTCACTGAGTCATAACTGTGCCCCAGTGAAGGGTTAGTTCAAGTCCAGAAGTAACAGGGCACCACTGGGCATGGTAAGGCGCTGCTGAAATTCCAGCACTCGGGAGGCTGAGACCAGCCTGGACTACACGTATTGAGATCTTGTTTCAAATAAAACAGCATAAAACGAAACAAAAACTTCCCCAAACCGAAACAGCAACAGAACGACAAGAACAACAACAAAAAACAACCAAACAAATACCAAAGCTAGTCATTTCGGTGCACCCCTAGAATCCTAGGATGGGGAAGTAGAGGCAGGAGGGTTAGGAGTTCAAGGTCGTTCTTGACTATATAGAGAGTTGGAGGCCAGCCTGGGATACATGAAACTTCATCTATCATGACAAAATGAAACAAAAACAAAACCTCAAGAAATAGCTGGACCCATGGGCTTGGGCCTCAGCTTTCTCGTGTGTCCTACAAACATTCTAACAGCAGTGAGGACCTGCTTGTAGAGTAGTGAAGAGCTCATGGATGATGTTAAGGGCTTGGCGTCAGACTCTGTTGGGATGAAATCAAACCGTGTTTCTTCCGCTAGCCTTAATCTCCTCTTGTGTAAAGCAGAAGCAACACGGACAGGTCTATGGCTCATGGCTGTAGGCAGAACACAGATCCCAGCACCTGGCACCCAGTAAGCCCTCTTGCACATGGTGGCTCTGCACTGGCTGCAAGACACAAGCCAGATTGCCATCCCAGACAGGGGCTAATATATGGCATCTAGCTCTGGCAGAGAATTGAATTCAACCTCAGCAGGAGAATTAGAATATTGTGATTAGAAACAAGAAAAGGGAAGGGACAGAAACAATCTGTCCTCAAGTGCATGGTGACAGACCACAGACGCTCCTGGCAGCCGGAGGGGCTGGGGAAGGACAGAGCAGATCATATTAATAACAATAAATTATATCTGTGCCATGATTTATGGGTCCTGATGTCTCCTCATTACGTTATCTTACAGTACCGCAGGAAAGGCTATTAGCCTATTGTTTGTCGAAGGCATTTTAATGTCACTGTGACTATTCATAATGATGGGATTATCACGTCATTTTGATATGATTCTGCTTGCTTCCCAAGCCGAGGAAACTGAGTCTCAGAGAGAAAGAACTGGTGACTTAATTTACTCAAGGGGAAAAAAAAAATTGGCCACATCGTCTTTAACCTCAGCTTTCTTGTGGGTCGTATGAACATTCTAGCAACTGTGAGGGCCTGCTTATAGAGCAGGGAAAACCCCAGGAGAGCTGGCCCTAGTTGGTAGTCCTGAGTGTCCCAAAACCCCTGCCAGCTCTGTCACCCCCATGGACTGTGGCGGGGGTGTCTTCCATGTCTCCCCCTCATGATCCACGATGTCAGCTATGAGTGAAGGAGTTCGAAATCCCTCCTATTGTTGGACCTGGTGACAAAGACCAGTCATTCCAGCTACTAGGGGGGGGCTGAAGCAGGAGGGTTGCCTGAACTTCAGAGGGAGTTCCAAGCCAACTTGGGCAACTTAAAGATCCTGTCTCATGAAAAGAGGGTATGTGTGTGTGTGTGTGTGCGGCGGGGGGGGGGGGGGGTGTTGGCTTTGATTCTCGGCACCTCAAAAAACAAAAAAATAGAGATGTTCCCTCCTGCTGACCCAAACACCTCCCTCTGCCTAAGAAAGCAGTTTTGTACTCCCAGCTGGACAACCTGTCTGCCCACCCCACCCCAGCCGAGACACCCATTCCCCTCATGCATCTACAGATTTAGACTTGACTGCTCAGGTCCCAGGCTGGTTTCGATTCAAGTCTGTCTTTGAACTCAGCAGCAGACAGGCTGGCGTTGTCCACTCCCTCTCCTCTGCCTTCCCCTTTCTTTCTGGAAACCCCAAGCCTGCTCAGGTCTGAGTTGGTTCAAGCAAGGGACCAGGTTCTGGTACTCCGCAGCATGAGCTATTTCAAGAATGTGCCTAGAACTGGCTGAGCGAGCAGGAGGCTGGTGGAGCGTGTGTGTGCGGGGGGGGGGGGGAGGAGGACTGGGGGGGGGGCTCCTGGGCCGGAGAACAAATGAGCCCCCACCCCACCCCCTTCCCATCTTGAGATTTCCTTTGTCTCCATCCCAAATCCCCTTTTACATGATCCTGGAGGCTTCCCAATGAAATAGAACTGTAACTTTTATCTAAGACGAATGAAGGCCGTGTAGAATGGATAAGGTGTAATTAATAACAGAAAATAACGTTCCCCCCTTCCTGACCTTTCACCCTCATATAAGTGTCTTAAGTTTTATGACAGTTGAGCACAAAATTAGTGTTGCAGGCGTGTGCGCGTCTGTGTGTGTGTGTGTGTGTGTGTGTGCACGCGCGTGAACGCACAGGCTCCAGTGTGTACATTAGAGCTCAGCTAAAGTGGGCCAAGACAGCTGTCTGGTGAGTGCTCATCTTGCGCTGGCTGGAACTGGTTTGTAGGGGGACTGGCCTCACACTGAACTCAGGAGCTGCCTGAGGAGTCATGAGTTCTGAGAGTAGGGTTCTGCCTAGGTCCTAAACGGACCCTGTGTCTCTGTACTTACGTACGAGACTTGGGGTAAGAGCCACGTGGGGTAGTGCATGCTTGAATCCCAGCGCTCACTTGGAAGGCTGCAACAGGAGGACCAGCCTGCACTGTCTCCAGAAGAAAAACAAACAAACAAACAAAACAATAACAACAAACAAACAAAACCCGAAGACATTTAGATCATGGAAACACTATCAAAACAGCAAATAGGAGGCTGGGGAAATGGCTCAGCTATTAAAGGCGCTTGCTTGTAAGGCCTGACAGCTTCGGGTTCAATTGCCAACACCCAATGGCACATGAGTCTGATATTCACGTGCAGAGGCAAGAATGCCTGACGCCCCCACCCACACCCAGACACAAATTAATAAAAAATAATAACAGCCTGATGCCTTTGATCCTAGCACTTAGGAGGCAGAGGTAGGAGGATGGCTGTGAGTTTGAGGGCAGCCTGAGACTACATAGTGAATTCCAGATCAGCCTGGGCTAGAATGAGACCCTACCTCAAAAACAAAACAAAACAGTAATAATAATAAGATGAGGACTGGAGGGATGGCGTAGCAGTTAAGACACTTGCTTGCAAAGCCAAAGGACCACAAATTCCCCAGGATCCATGTTAAGCTAGGTGCACAAAGTGGCCCATGCATCTGGAGTTCAGTTGCAGCAGCTGGAGGTCCTGGCGTACTCATTGTCTCTTTCTCTCTCCCTCTCTCAAATAAATACAAATAAAATATTTTTAAAAATACTATCAGTGTCTCGTGGGCTTGCACCCTCGTGCATGTGCACACTCTCCTTTGGATCATCTGTGATGTTTTAGAGCTTCTGGGATGCTGGGAAGCAGCCCTGGGAGTCCTTTGTCTGTAACAGTGGGCGAGCATTTCATTGGTTTGAAGATATAAATCCTTTGCCTGTAGAAGGACCTACCTCCTGATACAAAATGCACTCTGAAGCCGAGGCAGGGCCCTCACCCCTACTGCGCCCCCATTGTGGCTATATCGGCAGGGTGACTGTTTCACCAGGTACAGTAGGTAGCCTGTAATTCCAGCACTCAGGAGGCTGAGGCAGGAGAATCATGAATGGATTTTTTGTTTTTGTTTGTTTGTTTTGGTTTTTCAAGGTAGGGTCTCGCTCTAGACCAGGCGCAACCTGGAATTCACTGTGTAGTCTCAGGGTAGCCTTGAACTCATGGCGATCCTCTGTCTCCCGAGTGCTGAGGTTATAGGTATGTGCCACCCGGCAAGAATCATGAGTTTTCAGGCTAGCCTGGGCTAACGTAGCGCGATTCTGCCTCAAGAGCAAGAAAAATGTTTGGCCTGGCATGGCGGGGGCTGGACTAACTGGGTATGTGGGGCCACATAAGCCACTTTCCCCAGACTGCTGTCTCCTTGGGAGTTGAAGGGTACTCCATTCCATGCTGTTTACCTTAATGATTCCACACTATGTTCTTTTAAAGTCATATTATCTTGCTATAAAGGTCACTGGGCTGGCCTGAGCTATTGGATTCTCGTGATTCATTACTCTGGATGCTCAACTTCTCCCCCCCGCCCCCGTGGTGTCCTCAGCACCAACCTCCAGGTTAATGGAAGCCACACCAGCCACGAAGCCAGTAGCTTTGACTCCTCGGGGCCAGGAGGCCTGGGTAGGGTGGATGGACCGTTTCCTTTTGATCAACAGCGCCGAAGTGAACTGCAGGTCAGGCACGTCTGCTCTGTCAGACAGCAGCAACTGGGCCCTGCCCCTTCCCTCCCACCCCAACCCTGGGGAGTTTGGTTTCCTAGAGCTTGTCCCTCTCTGCGGAGACGTTTCCAGGACCCCAGGGCACCAGAGGGACTTTCTTTTGGAAGATCCCAGCCTTAAATCACTGGGGAAGATGCCTTTTGCCCAGCCCCCAGCCTGCCTTCCTCCATCTCTGGCTCCTCCAGACACAGATGAACCAATTCCTGCTTCCCCAGGGGAATTCCCGCTCCTCAGTGTTAGGTGACAGGCAAATTTGGAGGGAGATCTCTTTCTCAGGTTGGGGGGGTGGGGGTGGGTGGGTGGGTCATGGGGTTGGTGAGCTCTTTTATGGGCATGCCTGAACTCTGGAGGGCCCCCAAACTGACAGCCACCTCTGTCTGCTAAATCGGTCGTATATTTTCCTGCCATTATGTCATGCCGTCACCCTTTTGCAAATGCTTCGCCGACTATATTTTTAATGGCTCCCCCTGCGAGAGAGGCTCCATGAAGGGTGGGTGAGCGTGACTTGTCTGAGGGGAGAGGGAAGAGGAGGGCTGCATATGGCTGGCATCAGACGGTGGGATTTCAGGGCAGGGGAAATGGTATAGTAGACAAAGCACTTGCCACGTAGCTTTGAGTACCTGAGTTCAGATCCCCACACCTCACGTGTAGAAGCATAGTCCCTGTAGCAGGCCTGGGAGACGGGAGGTGGAGCCAGGAGGACTGGTTGGAAGCTTGCTAATAGAGTGAGGAACGGAGAGACTCTGCCTCGAGTGAGACAGAAAGGCAAGGACGGATCCTAAAACTCTCCTCTGATGTACACTATGACACTTGTACATCCAAACACACACACGTGGACACACCAAATGAAAAAAACAAAACAGGGGGCTGGAGAGATGACTTAGCAATTAAGGTACTTGCCTGCAAAGTCAAAGAACCCAGGTTCAGTTCCTCAAGGACCCAAGGTAAGCCAGATGTACAAGGTGGCACATGTGTCTGGAGTTTGTTTGCAGTGGCCGAAGGCCCTGGCATGCCCATTCTCTCTCTCTCTCTCTCCCCTCTCCTTCTTTCTCTCTGGAATAAATAAATTAAAAATTTAAAAAAATTAGGCCTGGAGGGATGGGTTGGCAGTTAAGGCACTCATCTGCAAAGCCTAAGGACCCGAGGTTTGATTCCCCAGGATCTAGGTAAGTCAGATGC
The DNA here is from genome assembly GCA_036346955.1 of Dipus sagitta. Taxonomy (NCBI): domain Eukaryota; kingdom Metazoa; phylum Chordata; class Mammalia; order Rodentia; family Dipodidae; genus Dipus; species Dipus sagitta. The sequence goes on along the minus strand of CM070782.1, from coordinate 19,816,616 downwards.
ACATGGTGGCGCATACGTCTGGAGTTTGTTTGCAGTAGCTAGAGGCCCTGTTGTACTCTCTCTCTCTCTCAAAATAAATAAAATAAATGAAAAAAAAAAAAAACCAGTTTTTTTTCGAGGTAGGGTCTCACTTTTGGTTCAGGCTGACCTGGAATTCACTATGTAGTCTCAGGGTGGCCTCGAACTCTCGGTGATCCTCCTACCTCTGCCTCCCGAGTGCTGGGATTAAAGGCGTGTGCCACCACGCCCGGCTTAAAACCCCAGTTTTTTAATAAAAAGAAAAACAAATTAGAAGGTAGGATTTCCTACTTGCCACCTCTTTTTTTTTCTTTTTTTAATTAACTTGAGAAAGAGAGAAAGAGTATGGGAGCATCAGAGTCTTTTGCCACTGCAAATGAACTCCAGACGCATGTATCTGGCTTTACATGGGTACTGGAGAATTGAGCCTGGACAAGTCAGGCTTTGTAAGCAAGTGCCTTTAAGAGCTGAGCCATCCAGCTCTCCAGCACGCCCCCTCTTTTGGCTTTGGGGTTTAAAGGCAGCATTGACTGAGGCACTTAAGTAGTCTGGGGAGTTCTTCAGGTATCAGCTTCGTGAAGTTGACAAGGATTAGAAAACTGGGACTCAGCTCTCTCCCAATCTCATACCCTCCTACATATTTAATGTCACAGTACATGGGTCCTGGGTTTGCTGCCAGGATGAGAAGATCTTCGTTGGATCAACATATTTCCCACTGGAGGCTCGAAGCTTTGGCCGATGCTGAGAGATGAGCAAGCTCTTCCACAAAGGTTCTGGGGACGTGGTTCAATAGCTACAGCTCTCGCCCAGCATACAGGGATCCCCAGCACTGCATAAAAGCCAGGTGTAGTGCATGCCTGTAATCCCAGCACGTGGGAAGAGGAGGCAGGAGAATCAGTTTAAGGTCACCCTTGGCTGAGACCAACCTGGGCTACATGAAATCATGTCTAAACAAACAAACAAACAAACAAACAAACAAACAAACAAACAAAAGACAGGTCTGATAGCTCACACCTGTAATCCCAGCCCTTGGGAGACTCGGATAGGAAGATTTTCTGGGTTGGTTGTTTGTTTTAAATACATACCCACTCACACTGGTTTTTCAAGGTCAGGTCTTGCTATTGCCCAGGCTGACCTGGAATTCACTATGTAGTCTCAGGGTGGCCTCAAACTCATGGTGATCCTCCTACCTCTGCCTCCTGAGTGCTGGGATTAAAGGTGTGCACCACCACGCCCAGAAAAAGTAATCTTTTATTTATTTGTATGCAGAGAGAAAGAGACAGAGACAGAGAGAGAAGAGAGGATGGGTGCTCCAGGGCCTCTAGCCACTGCAAGCAAGAGCCTCAGTTGTTGGGCTATCTCTCCAGCCCTCGTTTTTTTTTTTTTCAAATTTTTTTGTTTATTTATTTGCAAGTGACAGACACAAAGCGAGGCAGAGGCAGAGAGAGAGAGAGAGAGAGAGAATAGGTGCTCCAGGGCCTCTAGCCACTGCAAACGAACTCCAGATGCATGTGCCTCCTTGTGCATCTGGCTAACGTGGGTCCTGGGGAATCGAGCCTTGAACTGGAGTCCTTAGGCTTTACAGGCAAGTGCTTAACTGCTAAACCGTCTCTTCAGCCCAGCCCTTGGTTTTTTAATGCATGTATGTATATGTATGTATCTATGTAAGTATGTGGGTTCTTGGTATTGAACTCAGGTTCACTTTACCAGCTGAGCCATCTCTGCAGCCCAAGCAGGAGGCTTTTCATGGGTTCCAGGTTAGCCTAGGCTAGAGTGAAACCCTGCCTCAAAACCAAACAAAAACAAAACAAAACAAAAAGCCGGGCATGGTGGCGCACACCTTTAATCCCCACATTTGGGAGGCAGAGGTAGGAAGATCGCTGTGAGTTTGAGGCCACCCTGAGACTGCATAGTGAATTCCAGGTCAGGTCAGCCTGGGCTAGAGTGAGACCCTACCTGAAAAAACAAACAACAACACCAAAACTGAACATGGAATATAGAAATATTCCTTAGTGGAAAAGTTGTAAAAGCAGATTAGGGAAAGGAAGCAAGTGAAGGTCACCCCCAATCCCATGGCCAGCAACTCATAGCTTATTTATATCTTTCTAGCCTTCTTCATATGGTAAGTGCATCCTCCCTCCCCTCCCCCACTCAGAGCTAGGGATGGATTCCAGGAACTTGTTTGAGGCTGAGCAAGTGGTCTACCCCTGAGATTCTCCCCAGTCTAGTTTATGCCTTGTGTTTGTGCAAGGTAGGGTCTCCCTAGGTAGCCCTTGGCTGGCCTAGAACTTGTGATCGTTCCTCTTCAGCCTTCTAAGTGCTGGGTCCCTCACATCCTCTGGGGCCTGAGTTGGGTGCAGTGTAAGGAGCTAATGTGTTCCTGAGGTACAAGGCCATATCCTCTCCATTGCTCCTCAACCCATCTTCATCCCATTTACCAGAAGCGTTCACTGAGAACTGTGCTCTGCCCACCGCCCCTCAAAGGTGCTCCACCCCGCCAAGAACTCTGTTTAGCAGAACCAGACCCACAATTCTCTAAAACATTTTCCTTTTCTTTCTTTTATTTTTTTCAAGGTAAGGTCTTGCTCTAGTCCAGGCCGACCCGGAATTGACTGTGCAGTCTCAGGCTGGCCTCAAACTCACAGCGATCCTCCTACCTCTGCCTCCTGAGTGCTGGGATTAAAGATGTGCACTGTGATACCAGGCTTCTTTCTTTCTTTTTTCTTTTCCTCTTTTCTTTCTTTCCTTTGTCTTCTCTTTTCCTTCCCCTTTCTTAAACTCTAATATATATATATATATATATATATATATATATATATATTTTTTTTTTTTTTTTTTTTTTCGAGGCAGGGTCTTACTCTAGCCCAGGCTGACATGGAATTCACTATGTAGTCTCAGGGCGGCCTGTAACCCACGGATCCTCCTACCTCTGCCTCTCAAGGGCTGAGATTAAAGGTGTCACCACTATGCCCGGCTTTCTTCCTCTTTATTTGGGGAGATATTTCAATGTACATCCCAGGCAGCTGGCCTTGAACTTGGAATCCTCCCGCCTAGCCAGTGTGCTGAGATTATACATATTCATCATGCATGCCTGCAATCTCTGCTTTATGATTATTTGCAAGCAGAGAGAGAGACAGACAGACAGAAAAAAGAATGGCTGTGCCAGAGCCTCTAGCAGCTGCAAATGAACTCCAAATTCCATGCATCACTTTGTGCATCTGGCTTTATGTGGGTACTGGGGAATCGAACTTGGGCCATTAGGTTTTGCAAGCAAGTGCCCTAACCACTGGTCCATCTCTCTAGTCCCTTGTGATATGTGTGTGTGTGTTTATAAGTGTGCGCCATGGCATGCATGTGGAGCTCAAGTGACAACTTCAGGATGTTGACTCTTACCTTACCTTTATTTGTGAAAGGTTCTTTCTTTCTTTCTTTCTTTCTTTCTTTCTTTCTTTCTTTTTTTGTTGTTGTTTGGTTTTTTGAGGTATGGTCTTGCTCTAGCCCAGGCTGACCTGGCATGGAATTCACTCTGTAGTCTCAGAGTGGCCTCGAATTCACAACAATCCTCCTGCCTCTGCCCTCGGAGTGCTGGAATTAATGGTGTGCACCACCATGCCTGGCTCGGGTCTTTCCTTTTCTTTGTTGCTGTAGGCTAGCTGGCCTAAAAGCTTCATCACCAGGAGGCTTCACATGGGTTCTGGCGATCCGAGCTCGGGGCATCAGATTTGCACAGCAAATACTTTTGGCCACTGAGGCATCTCCCCAATCCATGCTTTGTGATTTGACCTCACAAGATGCTATTGAGTTGGGCCAGGGCTCCCTTTGTTCTCTACAGCCCCCCAAGACCAGGTGTTCAAAGAGAGTGTAGTGTAGGAAATCTGAATCTGAGAGTGGAGACCACATACTCTAGGGTCCATTCAGAAATAACTCCATGGTCTACACAGGCTGGAGAAGCTTGTCTTCCATTTCTATCAGACAAAACTGAGAAAAAGCAACTCTAGGACTGGGGAGATGGCTCAGCAGTTAAGGTGCTTGCCTACAAAGCCTAAGGACCCAAGTTTGATTCCTCAGTCCCCATGTAAAGCCAGATGTGCAAGGTGGTGCATGCGTCTGGAGCTTGGTTGAAGTGGCTAGAGACCCTGGCATGCTCATTCTCATTCTCTCTCTCCCTCTGCCTCTTTCTCACTCTCAGTACTAGAGAAGATGCAGGCCTTGTATCTCCACATCCCCAGGGTCCACTGCATGCTGCCATTCAAAGGATGCTTACTGAATGAACGTATGGCCTTTGGACCCTGCATGAAACCTGCCTCCTTCCTGCAGACGGTAGGCACCTAAGCCTTTCGCTCCTTCTGCCACAAGCCCCTCTTCCTTGCCTGCTTTCCCCAGACTCAAATGTCCTCAAGAGCTTTAAAGCAGAGTTCCAGATCCCCTCTGTAAATTCTTTTATTATTATTATTTTTTGTTGATTTTTATTTATTTGAGAGCGACAGAGAGAGAAAAAGGCAGATAGAGAGAGAGAGAATGGGCACGCTAGAGCCTCCAGCCACTGCAAAAGAACTCCAGATGCGTGCGCCCCCTTGTGCATCTGGCTAACGTAGGTCCTGGGGAATGGAGCCTCAAATGGGGGTCCTTAGGGTTCACGGGCAAGCGTTTAACTGCTAAGCCATCTCTCCAGCCCTGTAAATTCTTTTTTGTTGTTGTTGTTGTTGTTGTTTCGAGGTAGGATCTTGCTCTACTCCAAGGCTGGCCTGGAATTCACTATGTAGTTTTAGGCTAGGCCTTGAACTCAGCGATCCTTCTACCTCTGCCTCCAGAGTGCTGGGATTAAAGGTGTGTGCCACCATGCTTGGCATGTGTGGAAAATTCTGGAAGATGCACTTGCTGGTCCAAATTGTCCAGCGCCACTCCCAGCAAAGCAGACATGCAGGGAGGGACAGAGGAGTGGAGGGCGAGAGCCGTGAACACAGCAGAAATTTCAGCTGGTTGTGTGCAGGCAGGATGTTGCAAACACAATTAAAACCCAATCAGGCTCCGGAAGAGTGCATTACGGTCCCTCAATCAAACCAGCCAGCACATGTGGCTTAGGCGTCTCTCTGGGGGCTACTTCTTCATGGGCTGTCATCAGCAGTAATGCTCTTCCCCCACCTCCACTTGAGACAGATTCCTACCCAGTTCCTGGGCCGCCTTGGAGCTGGGACCCCTGTTGGAGGAAGGACACAGGACCCATCCGCATTGCTGTGTGTTTTAACTCTTTATCTTTTTTGTTTGTGTGTTTTTTTGGAGGTAGGGTCTCACTCTAGCCCAGGCTGACCTGGAACTCACTTGTGCCATCCCAGGCTGGCCTCAAACTCACAGTGATCCTCCTACCTCTGCCTCCCAAGTGTTAGGATTAAAGGTGTGTGCCGGGCGTTTTTTCTTTTCTTTTCTTTTTACTGTTGATGCCATAGAAAACAAGTCACAAGTCAGCCGAGCTGTCTCGACCCTGATTGTCAAGAAAGAATTCATTCCATCAACAAACATTTCATTTGGTGTCTGCTTCTGTAAACCCAGCCCTGGGCCAGTGATTCTCAAGTAGGAGTGATGTTTCTAGGGAATTCCTAGAGATGATTTTAGTTGTTAGAACTGGTGTAGTTTGTAGAGGCCAAAATTGCTGCTGGCTATCTTGCAATGCATGGGACAGCCTTACCTAAAGTCTTCACAGGCTTTGTCATCCTGTACCAGATCCCTTAGAAAACAGCGTAAAGGGTGGCAAGCCCTTGGAGCCTAGCACTTGGGAGGCGGAGGCAGAAATATCTGCAGATAGTTTGAGGCCAGGCTGGGCTTCATAGTGTGATGAAACCGTGTCTTTAAAGAAATTTGGGGGTTAAAAGAAGAAAAAAATAATAAGAATAAAAGAAAACAAGGACAAAAACATTTCGGGGTTGAGCATGGCGTGGTGGCGCATCCCTTTAATCCCAGAGGTAGGAGGACCGCCATGAGTTCAAGACCACCCTGAGACTACATAGTGAATTCCAGGTCAGCCTGGGCTAGAGCGTGACTCTACTTCAACAACAACAACAACAACTAAAAACAAATTTCAGGGTTGGAGACATGGCTTAGTGGTTAGGTGCTTGCCTACAAAAACTAATGACCTGGGTTTGATTCCCCACTACCCATGTAAAGCCATATGCACAAAATGGTGCATGCATCTGGAATATATATATATATATATGTATATATATATATATATATATATATATATATATATATTGGTTTTTCGGTTTTTTGAGGTAGGGTCTCACTCTAGCCCAGGCTGACCTGGAATTCACTATGGAGTCTCAGGGTGGCCTCGAACTCACAGCATTCCTCCTACCTCTGCCTCCCAAGTGCTGGGATTAAAGGCGTGCGCCACCACGCCTGGCATCTGGAATATTTTTTGCAGCTGCTGGAGGCCCTGGCATGCCCATTCTGTCTGTCTTTCTTCTCTCTCTCTCTCTGCTTGTAAATAAATGAAAATACTTAAAAAATACTCATTTATTTTTGTGTGTGGATGTATATCAGAGTATATGCCAAGACACAAGTGTGGAGGTCGGGGTCTTGAGGTGTCTGTGCTCCACAGGGTCTCTTGCCACTGAAATGAACTGTCAGATGACTAGTGAACACCCACCTAGCTGGTCCTCCAGCACCACATCTTCCTGGTTCTGCCTCCCACTGGTGTAGGCAAGTTGGGGTCACAGCTGCATGCATCACTTTGCATGTGGCTATATGTGGGTGCTGGGGAATTGAACCCAAGCTCACAGGCTCTGCAAGCAAGTGCCTTTCACCACTGAGCCATCTCGCAGTCAGTCTTTTTTGATTTCTTTTATTTTTATTTATTTATTTACTTGAGAGAGGGAAAGAGGCAGAGAGAGAGAGAGAAAGAATGGGTATTCCAGGGCTCCCAGCCACTGCAAACAAACTCCGAATGCATGCTCCATTTTGTGCATCGGGCTTACGTGGGTCCTGGGGAGTCGAACCAAAGTCCTTTGGCTTTGCAGGCAAGCGCCTTAACCACTAAGTCATCTCTCCAGCCCTCTTTTTTTTTTTTTTAAGATAGGGGCTGGGCCGGGCGTGGTGGCTCACACCTTTAACCCCAGCACTCGGGAGGCAGTGGTAGGAGGATCACTGAGAGTTCGAGGCCACCCTAAGACTATGTAGTGAATTCCAGGTCAGCCTGAGCCAGAGTGAGACCCTACCTCGAAAAATCAAAAAACAAAAACAACAACAAAAGCTAGGGGCTGGGGCTGGAGCTATGGCTCGGCAGTTAAAGATGCTTGTCTACAAAGTGGGCAGGCGAGGTTCAGGATCCCACTGCTCATGTGTCGCAGTCAGCTTCGCGTTGCTGGCAGAAACGCCTGACCAAGGCCAGCCTGTGGAAGGAAAGCGTCGATTTTGGCTCACAGACTCTAGGGGAAGCTCCGTGATGGCGGGAGGGAAACGTGTCACGAGCAGAGGGTGGACATCGCTTCCTGACCAACATCAGGCGGACAACAGCAACAGGAGAGTGTGCCAAACACTGGCAAAGGGAAGCTGGCTCTGACACCCATAAGCCTGCTCCAAACAATATACTGCCTCCAAGAGGCTCCGATTTCCCAAGTTGCTACCATCTGGGGACCTAGCATTCAGAACACGTAAGTTTATGGGGGACACCTGAATCAAACCGTCACACCATGTAAAGCTGCCTGAGGCTCAGACTCACCAGGTTGCAGCAGCAAAAGACCCTGTCTCAAAGGAATTAGAGCACAGACAGCTCCTCTAACCTCCAACTGCATGCCATGGCACATGAACGTCATGCCACACGCTTGCACATACACACTCATAAATAAATAAATAAATATGAACTTTTAAAGATCAAAGCGGGGGGGGACGCTTGCCGGGTGTGGTGGCGCACGCCTTTAATCCCAGTACTCAGAAGGCAGAGGTAGAGGATCACCACGTGTTCGAGGCCACACTGCAACTACATAGTGAATTCCAGGTCAGCTTGAGCTAGAGTGAGACCCTACCTTGAAAAAAATAAATAAATAAAAAGTAGGTCACTGGAGAAAAGACTCAGTAGTTAAAGGTACTTGCTTGCAAAGCCTAATGGATGGCTCAGGTTTGATTCCCCAGTCCCACATAAAGCCAGATGCACAAAGTGGTGCAAGCATCTAGAGATCATGTGCAGCATCAGGAGGCCCTGGTGTGTCTATTCTCTCTCCCTTCCTCTCATAAATAAGTAAATAAATAATTAATATTTTAAAATATTTTATTTATTTGAGAGAGAGAGAGAGAGGCAGATAGAGAATGGGCATGCCAGGGCCTCTAGCCAGTGCAAACAAACTCTAGATGCATGCGCCACCTTGTGCATCCAGCTTATGTGGGTACTGGGGAATCAAACCTGTGTCCGTAGGCTTCCCAGGCAAGCTCCTTAACTGCTAAGCCACCTCTCCAGCCTGTCAATAACATTTTTGAAAACTCAAGAAGAAAGGGGCCTGGGAAGATGTCTCAGTGGTTAAGGCTGCTTTCCTGAGAAGCCTAATGGCCCAGATTTGATTCCCCAATGCCCACGTAAAGCCAGATGCACAAGGTGTGTGAGGCAGACCCTCGTGGTGGAGAGTTTAGAGGTTTCAGTCCACGCTAGTGCGGCTCCCCTGCTTTGGGTGGGGCAGATCATCATGGTGGAGAGGGCATGATGGAGACAAGATTCTCACGTCATGGCAAGCCAGAAGTAGAGAGAGACAGGAAGACACCTGGGCAAGGGAGTGCCCCTCCCCTAGTAATCTGCTTCCCCAACAAGCCCCCCAGTCCCTGCATCCTTCTATAGCAGACCAACAGAGGATCACTCAATCCATTTATGAGCAGAACTCCCAGGATCCAATCACTTCCCCAAAAGCATTATCTGGCAACCAAGACTTTAATACAGGAATCTTTGGGGTGGTAGCCCCCCCCCCCCCAGATTGGTACTAGATGCTAGGAAGGAATAGGACAGTGACTAAGACAGATGCAGTCATGAGCCTGGCTCTGTTTCCTTGAAGTTGGTCATCTTTGCCATATTCCTTTGAGATCAGGGGTTTCATATAGCCCAGGCTGATCTCAAACTTGCTATGTGGCTGAGGATGATCTTGAACTTCTCATCCTCCTGCCTCCACCTGCTGAGTGCTGGGATCACAAGTGTGTATCACCGCGCTTGGTTTATGTGGCGCCGGGGATGGAGCTATGTGATGCCGGAAAACCATCCCACCCACAGAGCCCATCGCGACCCCCGCCTTAGCTATTTCTTTCTTTCCTTCTTCCTTCCTTCTTTCCTTCTTCCTTCCTTCTTTCCTTTCTTTCTTTCTTTCTTTCTTTCTTTCTTTTTTCTTTCTTTCTTTCTTTCTTTCTTTCTTTCTTTCTTTCTTTCTTTCTTTCTTTCCTTCTTTCTTCTTCTTCTTTTTATAAATTTTTATTTATTTATTTGCAAGCAGAAAGAGAGAGAAGAGACAGAGAGATGGAAAGACTGGCTGGGCGTGGTGGCACATGCCTTTAATCCCAGCACTTGGGAGGCAGAGGTAGGAGGATCGCCGTGAGTTCGAGGCCACCCTGAGACTCCATAGTGAATTCCAGGTTAGCCTGGGCTAGAGTGAGACCCTACCTTGAAAAAAACAAAAACAAAAAAAAAAAAAAAAAAAAAAAAAAAAAAAAGAATGGGCATGCCAGGACCTCTAGCTGCTGCAAATGAGCCACTGTGCATTTGGCTTTATGCGGGTCCTGGGAAATTGAACCTAAGTCCTTAGGCTTTGCAGACAATCACCCTTAGCCTCTGAGCCACCCTCATCTTAGCTATTTATTTATTTTTAAATATTTAATTAATTTATTTATTTGAAAGAGAGAGAAAGAGGCACAGAGAGAGAGAAGAGAGGGAATGGGCACGCCACAGCCTCTAGCCACTGCAAATGAACTCCTGATACGTGTGCCACCTTGTACATCTGGCTTTACGTGGGTACTGGGGAATTGAACCTGGGTCCTTAGGCTTTGCAGGTAAGCAGCTTAACTGCTAAGCCATCTCTCCAACCTCAGCTATTTATTTTTTTAAATTTTATTTATTTATTTATTTTTGTGTTTATGGCAGAGAGAATGAAGCAGACACAGAGAAAGAGAGAGAGACACACAACACACACCACTATAAATGAATTCTAGAAGCATGTGCCCCATTGTGTATCTGGCTTTACATGGGTACCAGGGGAAATGAACTCTGGCTGTCAGGCGTTTGTTGCAAGCAAGTGCCTTTAACCACTGAGCCATCTCTCCAGCCTTTAGCTATTTCTTTTTTCCTTTTCTGTATTTTATTTTATTTTTTGTTTTTTGAGGTAGGGTCTCACTCTAGCCCAGGCTGACCTGGAATTCACTCTGTAGTCTCAGGGTGGCCCTCAAACTCACAGGCGATCCTCCTACCTCTGCCTCCCGAGTGCTGGGATTAAAGGCGTGTGCCCACCACGCCAGCTGCCTTTAGCTATTTCTTTAGGTAACTTGGTGAGGATAATGTGAACCTTTCTCTTTTCCTTTATCCAGAGGGTCCTTCTGGGCCTGCAGCTATATAGGGACTATGCTGGCTGTTGAGTGTTCATGTGTGTGTGTGCGTGCAAGTGTGCATGTGTGTGTTCCGAGCCGTGGGGGTGTGTTTGGACTTGTGCGGTCATCTGTTTATGTCTGTATGTCTCAGTGTGGCTCTGTCCCTAAGAACTTTGTTGTCATTTCCTTCCCTTGCTTGCCAAAGAGGCACATGTGGCCCGCTGAGGACTTCCAAGGTTGAATTCATCACCAGATAAGATTAAGAAATCAGTAGGGGTGACCTTTTCTTGCTAGCTTCCTCTCTTCCTGGTCTCTACTGGAATTCCCCTCACCACCTTCCCTGCCCCCACCTGGGCCATAAAATTAGAGGTCAATAAACTCGGCTAAGCAAGGAAACTTTGAACTTGAAGCTTAGTTTAGGCAAACTCTGCTTTGATGGCCTATTATCCAGGAAGCATTAAAAATCCTGTTTTAGGGCTGGAGAGATGGCTTAGCGATTAAGGCACTTGCCTGCAAAGCCAAAGGACCCAGGTTTGATTCCCTGGGACCCACGTAAGAAAGTTGTACAAGGTGGTCCATGTGTCTGGAGTTTGTTTGCAGTGGCTGGATGCTCTGGTATGCCCATTCTCTCTCTCTCTCTACCTGCCTTTTTCCCTCTCTCTCTCTCTCTCTCTCTAATAAGTAAATAAAAGTAAAATATTTTTAAAAATCCTGTTTTAGGGGTGATGTCCATCCTCTGCTTATTCTGTTGTTTCTTCTGCCATCATGGAGCTTCCCCCTTGATCCTGTAAGCCAAAATAAACCTCTTATTTTTCACACACAAACACACACAAAATCCTGTTTTAGAAGAAATCAAACCAAACCAAGAGAGAGAGAGAGAGAAAGAGAGAGAGAGAGAGAGAGAGAGAGAGATTAACCAAAGAAAAAAAAAAAGGCCGGGGGGTGGGGAAGGGCTTTTGCTCTCAGTACTAATGAACACTGGGGGTCCAACCAATTCTCTGTTAGGACTGTCCTGCCATTTTAGGATGTTGTATAGGTCCTATGGCCTGGACCCAGTAGTTGTACCTTTAGTTATGACAACCTACAATCTCTATTACCTCATTATAACCTCAAGTTTCTTGGGGCATGTCACCACCTCTAGCTGAAATCACTGATCCAGACTGGGTGTGGTGGTTGCACATCTGTAATCCCAGCAATTGGGTGGTAGAGGCAGGAGGATCAGGAGTTCAAGGCCAGCCTGGGCTATATGAGACACTGAGTAAAAAAAAAAAAAAAATAATGCACTTTTTTTCTTTTTTTGAGGTAGGGTCTCACTATAGCCCAGGCTGACCTGGAGTTTACTCTGTAGTCTCAGGGTGGCCTTGAACTCATGGCAATCCTCCTACCTCTGCCTCCCTAGTGCTGGGATTAAAGGTGTGTGCCACCATGCCTGGCAAAAATGCACATTTTTGGGCTGGATAGCTGGCTTAGCAGATAAGTCACTTGTCTGCAAAGCCAAAGGATCCAGGTTCGATTCCCCAGGACCCACATAAACCAGATGCACAAGGTGGCTCATGCATCTGGAGTTTGTTTGTAGTGGCTGGAGGCCCTGGAGTGCCCATTCTCTCTCTATCTGCCTCTTTCTCTATCTGCCTGTCACTCTCAAATAAATAAATAAAAAATAAACATAAGAAGAAGAAGCAGAGGGCTGGAGAGATTGCCCGGTGGTTAAAGCATTAGTCTGGGTTTGATTCCTCAGTACCCATATAAGCCAGATGTACAAGGTGGCACATGTGTTTGGAGTTTGTTTACAGTTGCTAGAGGCCCAGGCCCATTCAGTCTGTCTGTCTCTCTTTCTCTCTCTCTTTTTTTTTTTTTTTTGGTCTTTCCAGGTAGGGTCTCACTCTAGTCCAGGCTGACCTGGAATTCACTCTGTGGTCTCAGGGTGGCCTCGAGCTCACGAAGATCCTCCTACCTCTGCCCCCAGAGTACTGGGATTAAAGGTGTGAGCCACTATACCCCCCCCCACGCCTTTCTCTCAAACAAATAAAATTAAGAAGAAGCAGCAGAAAGAAAACCCAACAAAAGCCAAAAATCTAACAGGCACAGTTTTCGTACCCTTTCCAAAGCCTGTCGTGGAGGGTTCAAGAACAATTGTACTCAAGGGTTTTTTCTGACTCCCTCCAGCTGCACCGTGACTCCATAGAATAGGACATGTTGCCAGCCCCTATGCACACACACACACACACACACACACACACACACATCCAACAGAGATGTCATGGGGCCTGAGCTCAACTGAATTTCCTGTCTTTGTGTTCCCAGAGTAAGCAGGCCTTCCAGAGTCAGCAAACTGACCAGTGAGATGGACCAGTAAGTTGAATTGACACTTGCAAACCAAATGGTCCTTTTAACCTATGGGAGGGGGAAAAAAGGCTACAGGAGAAATGGACCTCACTCCTGCATTTCTGCCCCATGCCAGGCCCAGCCTGGCCCAGATCAGTCTTGGGTTCTTGGTTATTGTCCCTCTAACTTTTTTTTTTTTTTTTTTTTTTTTTTTTTGGTGGGGGGAGTATAAGACCTCACTTTGCAGCTCAGGTTGGCCTTGGAATTTATCTCAGTCCTCCTAAGGGCTGGGATTTCAGGTGTGAGCTACTACCCCTGGCTCACTTGGGGTTTTTGTGAATACCATGTGCCACATGGGTGCCAATAGCCAAGGCTGTAGACAGTCTATATTTTCTTTTCTATGTAGTCTCTGGCTGGCCTTGAACTTATAGTGATCTTCCTATTTCAACTTCCTGAATGCTGGGATTAAAGGTGTGCACCACTATGCCAGAAAGTTTTATTTATTAATTAATTTATTTATTTTAGACAAAGTCTCATGTAGCCCTAACTGGCCTAGAACTTGCAATGTAGCTGAGCATGACCTTGAACTCTTGATTCTCCTTCCTCCTCACCCCAAATGCAGGGTTTATAGGTGTGTGTCACTGTACCCAGCATAAAATCCAAACATCTATACTTTCTTGAACATCTTTTTGTTTTGTTTTGTTTGATTGAAGCAGGCTCTCACTCTAGCCCAGGCTGGCCTTGAACTCATGGTGATCCTTCCACCTCAGCTTCTCCATTGCTGGAACTAAAGGCATGCACCACCACACCTGGCTTTTTAACATCCTATTTATTTATTTTTATTTTTTGCTTTTTTGAGGTACAGTCTCACTCTAGCCCAGTCTGACCTGGAATTCATTATGTCGTTTCAGGCTGACCTCGAATTTAAGGCAATCCTCCTACCTCTGCCTCCTGAGTGCTGGGATTAAAGGCGTGCGCCACCACGCTGGGCTTAATATCCTATTTTGAGGAAGCACAGAGAAGTTTCTGGAAGGAAGCAGATCCCAAGATGTGCCCAACAGACCCCCAGTCTTCATCTCAGAGGCCTCCTTAGGCCTTGCAATTCGGAGAAAGCCATGAGAAGACGTGCTGCAGCCTCCCCAGCTGGTCAGCACTTAGGAAGTGGGACACATCTGCTCTCGACTGTTGTCAGGCAGGAGGGGGAGGGTCAATGAGACAGGAAACCCTCAGAGCTGGGATGGGTTCACCCAGTGCCAAGATAGAAGTGCCCATGAAGGCCTGAGGTGTTTTATCCAAAGGGAAATATATATATAAGAAAAAAGACAAGAGAGAGAGAGAGAGAAAGGGGTGGGGCTGAGAAGTTGGCTCAGTATTTCCAGGCACTCACTTTGTAAGCCACCCCAGCCACCTACGTGACACATGAGCTTGGCATGGTAGCAAGAGACACCCATGCACATATACACTATACCACACACATGTGCACATATATATGTGTGTATATATATGTATATACAAATATATATATACAGATATATATACAAATATATATATAAATATTTGTATATACAAATATATATATATATACAGATATATATACATATATATATATATATATATATATATATATATATATATATATTTAAAAAGAAAGAAGCCCTGAGCTGGGCATGGTGGCTCACGCCTTTAATCCCAGCACTCAGGAAGCAGAGGCAGGAGGATCACTATGAGTTTAAGGCCAGCCTGAGACTCCATAGTGAACTCCAGGTCTGCCTGGGCTAGAGTGAGACCCTACCTTGAAAACAAAACAAACAAACAAAAGAGCCACTTCTTGGCTGCTTTGTCCCCCTCTTTCCCTGTTGTGTTCGGAGATGTCCCAGGTTCCAGCGCCATCTTGGGATTTATGATGTGTTTCACCTTGTGAAGACCCAAGATCGTGTTTGGGTGATGGGGAGCTGAGGTCTCCCCGGAGAGACCGCTGGTTGGAAAGAGAACAAAGAACAATGAAGAGGGCTGATTTGCAGCATGGTCACCCGTGCCCCCGTGCGTGTGCGTGTGTGTGTGCAGATGTGTGTTCACAGGTGTGCGTGCATGTGTGCACACAGCACTGAACTAAGTGACAGCCCCTCCCCACCACGAACAAGTGTTTGCGAACAAGAGCAGAGGCCCCCAGGCGAGCTGCTCCCACGCAGGCCCACACCAACATCTACCAGCAGAGAGAGCAGATGGAACCCCGCCACTTATGACATCAGACCTCATGGGCTGTGCACCCCAGTACACTCACACACCTCCCTGCAGTTTGGCCTCAAACTCAAACGAATGGAGCTGGAAGGGCTCTTTCACTTCTTCTTGGCGCAGTTTCCCTTACATTGCAAATGCTTCCAAAATGCATTGGGGCCCATTGGGGCCCACAAACCACACTCCTTTTTGCCTATCCTTTCCTTCCTTCCTTCCTTTTCTCTCTCTCTCTCTTTTCTTTCTTTCTTTCTTTCTTTTTTTTTTTCTTGTTTTTTTTCACTATGTAGTCTCAGGGTAGCCTTGAACTCACAGTCATCCTCCTACCTCTGCCTCCCGAATGCTGGGATTAAAGACATGCGCCACCACGCCTGGCTCATTCTCTTTTCTTTCTTTCTTTCTTCTTTTTTCTTTCTTTTTTTTTCTTTTTCTGGTTTTTCAAGGTAGGGTTTTGCTCTAGCCCAGGCAAACCTGGAATTCACTATGTAGTCTCAGGGTGGCCTCAAACTCAGGGTGATCCTTCTACCTCTGCCTCCCGAGGCATGCACCATCATGCCCAGCTTTCTTTCTTTCTTTCTTTCTTTCTTTCTTTCTTTCTTTCTTTCTTTCTTTTTTAAAACAAACATATGGGCTTTATATGTGTGTGTGTGTGTGTTTAGTATTTTTATTTTTTATTTGAGAGAGAGAAAGAGAGACTAGGCTCACCAGGGCTCCCAGCCACTGCAAATGAACTCCAGATGCTTGTGCCACCTTCTGCATCTTGGCTTACGTGGGTCCTGGGGAATCAAACCTGGGTCCTTTGACTTTGCAGGCAAATGCCTTAACCACTAAACCATCTTTCCAGCCCAATTCTGTTTTCTTAACAAAATCTCCAGCTCCAAACAGAGCGAGAACCCTCTGAAATAAAACCTGCCAGTTCTAAGCCCTAGCCTGGCCCAAAATGTGTGTGTGTGTGTGTGTGTGTGTGTGTGTGTGTGTTTGACAGAGGATGGGTGTTCCAGGGCCCTCAGCCTCTGCAAACTCCAGACACATGTGCCACCTTGTGCATCTGGCTTACATGGGTCCTGGGGAATTGAACCTGGCTCCTTTGGCTTTGTAGGCAAGCACCTTAACCGCTAAGCCATCTCTCCAGCCCCAAGATGGGTTTGAACATTACTGTGTGTGCCGTTGCACAGTGGCTGTCGTCAACTTCCTGGAGAAGAATTGGCCTTACAAGGGCTTCCCAGAGAGGATAAAACGTGAAGCATGACCCAAGGATAGGGGATGAATATGACCCTTGATGACCGGGACATGGAATTACATGGAGGCTCGTGGAGAGACAAAATAAAAACTGTCCCCAGCAATCTTCCCCCCTTTTCTCCAAGATCTAATTACAGATGACTTGACATTCCTTCTGCATAGAATTTCCTTAAAAGATTTGCCAAGAAGAAACATTTGGAAACTGTGTTTTGGTTTAATCCTGTCTGCAAGTCACTCTTTTTTAGTTGTTGTTGTTTTGATTTTTTTTTTTTTTTTCCGAGGTAGGGTCTCACTTTAGCCCAGGCTGACCTGGAATTCACTATGTATTCTCAGGGTGGCCTTGAACTCACGGCACTCCTCCTACCTCTGCCTCCCGAGTGCTGGGATTTAAGACTGTGCACCACCACACCTTGCTAGGAGTCCCTCTTGTTTGCTTCAACATTAGAAGACACAAGCTTCATGACAAGAGCGAGGCATACGGCATTGACAGTACTGGGCTCTTCAGCCGTGTCACAGTCCCCAGACTGACAATGGCCTTGTGCTAAAGCTGCCCCTGGTCTTGCATTAATGACGGCACTAATGCACTCATAGTGGGCACTGTGTTTATAAGATGAAGTCCTCTTGGCATGCGTTGGCAATAAAAACACATTCCCTCTTTGCCGACTCTGGCACGGGCCCAGGGCAGGAGGAATCCTTTTGGAGATATGCTGTTTAACGCCATGAGCCTGCCTGCTGGGTATTCAGTTGATATGCTCTTTTTAGTCCCTCCTTTTGGTTTTTTTCAAGGCAGGGTCTCACTCTGGCCCAGGCTGACCTGGAATTCACCATGTAGTCTCAGGATGGCCTGGCCTCAAAATCACGGCAATCCTCCTACCTCTGCCTCCCGAGTGCTGGGATTACAGGCGTGCACCACCACTCCAAGTTTAGTCCCTCCTTTTATTAAAGAGCGTTTAGCCGGGCATGGTGGCACATGCCTTTAATCCCAGCACTTGGGAGGTGGAGGTAGGATGATCGCCATGAGTTGGAGACCACCTTGAGACTCCATAGGGAATTCTAGGTCAGCCTGAGCTAGAGTGAGACCTTACCCCAGAAAACCAAAAAAAAGAAAAGAAAAAAATTAAAGAGCGTTTATACCGAACATTCCTGGCTTGTAATTTTTCTTTTTTTCAAGGTAGGGTCTTACTCTGGCCCAGGCTGACCTGGAATTCACTGTGGAGTCTCAGGGTGGCCTTGAACTCACTCACAGCGATCCCCCTACCTCTGCCTCCCAAGGGCTGGAATTAAAGGCATGCACCACCACACCCGGCTTCCCTCCTTCATTTTTGCTTTTATGCCCTGGGAAAGACAGATTAGATTAAATTAGATTAAAGACTGGGAGATCCCTCACGAAATGCTCACCATCTAAATGCCGATAAGGCTGTGCATGTCTGTTTCTTTGCCTCTAAGGAGTGACTGTATTCTGTAGTTAGGAATGTGTCTGTCGCCTTGGATTGTGTCAGGATTTTAGGGGTCGGTGACTTGTTGGAGGGCAGTAAATTTTCCCTTTTTAGCCTCTCAAAAATTCCTTGCCCCCACCTTGGCCCAAAGCAATAGCAAAAGTAAGTATAAATGAAAACACAGACTGGGTTCAAAGTCTGCCTCCCTTCTTCCCTGCTCCCGGGGCCCCTGTCATGGTCTGATGACGTCACGGCGACAGAAGGCAAAGTGCTGTGACATCACGGCTCCCAGAGCTTGACTGACCTCGGCCTGGAATTCAAAGGAAAATCCACCCATAAACTTCTGAAGCAAGTGGGAGATCAATGCCCTTAGTCATAAAAGAACAAACGGAGCTTGGGGTGGTGGTGGGGGGGCGGCTGGCGGGGAAAGAACAGAGCTGAAAACTACAGTAAAAGTAGTTGCCAACTTTTCCAGGAAGTGCCAGTGGCCATTTTGATCATGTGAATTAGAGCTTAAAATAGAAAGAGAAAACGTACGTGGCAAGAAAGGTTGCCCACAACATGAGTCTTTTCCGCCTAAGTAGGTGAGTCTTTCCCCCCTAAGAAACCTCCATAGCTTTTTTGACTTTATTATTTTAGTTTTGGTTTTCCGACGTAGAGTCTCACTCTAGCCCACACTGACCTGGAATTAGTCTCAGGCTGGCCTCGAACCCACAGCAATCTTCCTACCTCAGCTTCTTGAGTTCTGGGGTTAAAGGCATGAGCTACCACACCAGTCCTCCATCATTTTTAAAATGGGAGCAGAGGAATGAATCAGAGCCAAGCAGAAAAAGAAATGAGCAATTCCTTTCGGAGAGGCTAGGAATTAGCTGCCAGATAGAGGGAGGCCTCGCCAGTGTGTTCATCCAAAAGAGGAAGCGCTCTACACAGCCGGAGCCTGGAATGGAAAATTAGGTGACACGCAACTTCCGAAGATCTATCATGTTGGCTCACTTTTGACTTGGGGCAATGTTTTTGCAACAGGATCTCCCACTGTAGCCTAGGCTGGCCTAGAACTCCTGAGCTCAAGCCATCCTCCTAATGTAACTTTGTTTTTTTCAGTACTAAGGAATTGAACTCAGGGCATCATACATGTCAGGAAAGAACTACTTATTATTTTATATATATAATCATGGCCATTTTCTTGCCGCTACCTCCTCCCAAATGCTGGGATTAAAGGCATGTGTCACCATGCCTGACTGCAGTAATTTTCAACTGGCAGAAAAGCTGCAAAGGGGGTGGGGTGTAGCTCAGTGGGTAGAGCGCTGGTCTCGCGTGCATGTAATCCTGGGTTTCATCCTCAGCACCCACATACGCTGGGCACGGTGGCACCCACCTATAATTCTAGCACTCAAGAGGTACAGACAGGAGGATCATGAGTTCAAGGTCATCCTTAGCTACAGATGGAGTTCAAGACCAGCTCTAACAAACAAAAGAAGAGGGGCTGGAGACATGGTTCAGTGGCTAAAAGCACTTGCATGCAAAGCCCAGCAGCTCTGGTTCAATTCCCCAGCACCCACGTCAAGCCACATGCATGAAGTGGTTCATGTGTCCAGCAGTTTTCACTAGGCCTTGGAGTGCCCATTGTCATGTTCTCACCGTGGCTCTCTTTCTCCTTGCAAACAAACAAACAAATAAATATAAGAAGAAACACGATGCTTGTTCATATCACTACTATTCAGACAACAAAAGCCTGCTGTGCTTAGGGGTCTGATGATGTGAAGAGCATCCTTGGAGCACTCAGTAGGGAGACCTGACTAAGGAGGAGCCGGCAAGGGAGTCTTTCTGGAGAAAGTGACATCTAAGCCTGGCGTGGTGGCGCACACCTTTAATCCCAGCACTCAGGAGGCAGAGGTAGGAGGATAGTCGTGAGTTCGAGGCCACCCTGAGACTACATAGTGAGTTCCAGGTCAGCCTGAGCTAGAGTGAGACACTGCCTCAAAAAAAAAAAAAAAAAAAAATAAAAGTGACATCTAAGCATCACAGGTGTTATCTGGAAGAGAGCTAGGCAAGATGAGAATGGAGGTCAAGTTCAGCTGGGCTTGATCACATAGTTGACCTTGGTATGGAATTCAGTCTATTACCAGGGTAATTGGGAGCCTTGGAGGACTTTTATGCAAGGGAGCTTCATTATCAGCAACAACAAATAGTCTTTTTGAAAACCTCGGCATTTGCTAAGTGGACACAGGAGAATCTGAAGTTCAAAGCCAGCACTGGCTACATAGTTTGAGGCCAGCTTGAGTGGTAATGAGACCCTGTCTCACAAACAACACAACAAGCCAGGTGTGGTGGTGCACGCCTTAATCCCAGCACTCAGAGCAAAGCATATATGACCATGTGACCTAGGAGCTGTCCTGAGTATTGACCTGACAGAAACGCGAACATGGCTACAGAAAGACAGGGAGATGCAGCGTGGTGGTGGCGCACGTCTTTAATCCCAGCACTCGGGAGGCAGAGGTAGGAGGATCGCTGTGAGTTCAAAGCCACCCTGAGACTCCTTAGTGAATTCCAAGGTAGCCTGGGCTAGAGACCCTATCTCAAAAAACCACCCAAAACAAAGCAACAGCTCCATTTGATGAGTGGTGTGGCTGAGGCGTGGACATGGGAGACGGATTGAGCAGCAGCGCAGGGCAGTCAGAGGAAAGCCAATAACGGAACCCCGATCTCCAGGGTTTCTAAATCACCGTTGTTGCTTCCCACCTCTTCCTCGGCTGGCTCAGCTCCTTTCAAGTGAATTGTTCAGTGTCAGAGAAAAATAAAGTCCCTGCACAGGGCTGAGTTGTGGCCCTCAAAAAGATAAATAGACTTAAAACACACCCACCAAGGTCAGGGAAGTTTGCAGAAAAGGGTGCAGCGAGATTGTAAGAGCCACAGGACGGGAGGGGAGATCTAGAGGCATTGCCCCGCCCCCCGCCGCCATGACTGCTGCTCTCATCACTCATTACCCACAACCCCATGGTGAATACCAGCAACCCCAGTGGAATGGGGGTGGAGAGGAGGGAAATGGTGGTACCAACACATGACGTGTCCATACAAAGATTCTACTTAAAGCCGGGCGTGGTGGCGCACGCCTTTAATCCCAGCACTTGGGAGGCAGAGGTAGGAAGGATCTCCATGAGTTTGAGGCCACCCAGAGACCACATAGTGAGTTCCAGGTCAGCCTGGACTAGAGTGAGACCCTATCTCAAAAAACCAAAAAAAAAAAAAAAAAAAAAAAAAGATTCTACTTAAGAAAATAAAAACAAGGGCTGGAGAGATCGCTTAGCAGCTAAGGCATTTGCTTGCAAAGCCAAAGGACCCAGGTTCGACTACCCAGGACCCACATAAACCAGATGCACAAGGGGTGCATGCATCTGGAGTTTGTTCGCAGTGGCTAGAGGCCCTGACGTGCCCATTCTCTATATGCCTCTATCTCTCTCCTCTCTCTCTCAAATAAATAAATGAAAAAAAAAATTCTAAAAAATAGAAAGAAAGTAAAAACAAAAACGGGCTGGAGAGATGACTTTGTGGTTGAGGCACTTGCCTATGAAGCCCTAAGGACCCAGGTTCAGTACTCCAGTATGCACGTAAAGCCAGATGCACAAGGTGGTGCATGCATCTAGAGTTCGTTTACAGTTACTGGAGGCCCTGGAATGTTCCTTCTCTCTTTCTCATCTCAAATAAAGTCTCTCTCTGAACCTGGAGTTGTACATGCATGTCCATCTCTGGCTTTTCCATGTGGCTGCTAGGCATCAAACTCAGACCGTCTTGGGCCCTTATGCTTGTGAACAAGTGTTCTCATCTGCTGAGTCATCTCCCTCACCCCTCTATTTCCCTCCTCTCCACCCCCATTCCACTGGGGTTCCTGATACTCACAATGCTCTTGGAGAAGGTCTGGGTCGGAGGGGAGGGGGCTAGGCAAGAGGAGGGAGACCCTGGGAACTGGGTGACATGACAGGATTACACAATGTCACCATGGCCAGGGACATGTTTAAGATGAACCTCCATGATGCTCAGGGATGAGTCAGTGGACTGCTGTGGGGAAGAGAACGGCCGAGGGGCACAGGGTGGACTTCCTCCTGTCTGACTATGCCATTGGTATCTCACCTCCCACATGTACAGTTTAGCAGCTTAGCTTTCCTTTCTGTCCCCTTCTTGGGCCCATTTTCACCTGGACATTCTTTGTTCTCTTATTTTTCTCTAATTTAATCAATCAATCAGTCAATTAATTTGTGAGCAAAGGGAAGGAGAGAGAGAGGGACAGAGAGAATGGGCACGCCAGAGCCTCTAGCTGCTGTAAATGAACTCCAGATGGCATGCGCCCGCCACTTTGTGTATCTGGCTTTACATGGGGAATGGAACCTCGGTTGTTTAGGTTTCGTAGACAAGTACCTTAATGGCTGAGCCATTTCTCCAGCCCTTATTTTTATTTATTTATGTATGTATTTGTGTGTTTGTTTGTTTGTTTTGAGACGGTGTCCTTCTCAATAGCTCAAGTTGATCTCTAATGTCTGTCTTCATGCCCACCCCCACACCCCCAACCCCTACCACGAGTGCTGGGATCACACATAAGCATGTGGAACTAAGGGCTCCTCTTCATTTTTGAAGCCCACTTTAATGAGGTCAAGTTCACACAAAATAAAACGCACCCATGATAGTATCCATCCTGTGTAACCACCAACAGAGTCAAGCTACAGAGCATTCATTTAAGACTGGAAGGGGGAGTCAATCCTAGGGCCTGTGTACACTAAGCGTATGTTCTCTCACTGACTGAACCACAACCTTTTCCCTCCTCCTCTTCTTCCTTCTTTCTTCTCCTCACACTTTTTTTTTCTTTTTATGTTGCATTTTAAAAAATATTTTATTTATTATTTGAGAGAGACATAGTGGGTATGTCATGCATCTGGCTTACATGGGAACTGGGGAATCAAACCTGGGTCCTTATGCTTTGTAGGCAAGTGCCTTAACCGCTAAGCCATCTCTCCAGCCCCTCTGCTGCGTTTCGATGCAGGGTCTCGTGTAGCTCACGCTGACCTCCATCTCCATTTGTAGCTGAAGATGGCCTTGAACTCTGACCCTCGAGAGACAGCGGTGCAGCAGCCTGTGTCAGCAAACCCAGCTCACAGACCCCACTTCTTCATCCCCCAGGTTTCCCTCCTGCCCTTCCCAGCAACCTGCTCCCACCGCCCATCCTTGAACTCTGGCCCTCGGGAACCTTCGACCTGTTTTCTGTCCTCATTCCTGAACTCCGTCATTTCTAGAGTTGGTATGAACAGAGCCATCCCATATGAACTCCCTTAGGTTTGACAGCGTTATTATTATTGTTTTTTTTTTTTTTATTTATTTGCTTTTTCAAGGTAGGGTCTCACTCTAGCCCACGCTGACCTGGAATTCACTATGTAGTCCCAGGGTGACCTCGAACTCACGGCGATCCTCCTACCTCTGCCTCCCGAGTGCTGGGATTAAAGGCGTGCGCCACCACGCAGGACAGCATTGTTTTCTTTGTTTTGTTTTTACAGTGTTGGGGAGTGAATTCAGGACCTCAGGCATGTGAAGTAAGTACTCTACCCCAGAACCGAGAACCATGCTCTCAGCCCAGCAGCATTATGGCTTTTTCTTAAAAAAAAATTAATTTCTTAGAGAGGGGGCGGGGAGAAGATGGGCGCGCCAGGGCCTCTAGCCACTGCAAACAAACTCCAGACACATGTGCCACCTTGTGCATCTGGCTTACGTGGGTCCTGGAGAGTCAAGCTTGGGTCCTGAGTCTTCGCAGGCAAGCGCCTTGACCGCTTGGCCATCTCTCCAGCCCAGCGTTATGTTTTTGAGGTCCATCCCTGTCGCGGCGAGGTTTAAAGGTTTGCGCCTCGTCACTGGTGAGTCGCTTCACATCTGAGAGTTCTGCAGGACACTCATCCGCCTGGCCTGTTCGCCAGCACTTGGCTTCTCCCTAGGCTTTGGCTGCTGTGAACACTGGGGGTAGGACAGTTCAGGTTTCAGTCTCGTTGGTCTCTTGTTTGTGTTGAGAAAGGATCTCAGTCTATAACTCCTCAGGCTTGTCAGAACTATGTAGTCCAGGTTGGTCTTGACCTCTGTGGTCAGTCTCCTGGCTTAAGCTCCCCCTCCCCCACCAGAGATGAATTTCAGGTCTGAGCAATCACATTAGACTAGCATGTCAATCTCTTTTCTGTGGAGACGATTTTCTTCTTGGATAGATATCTAAGTAGAAATGCTGATATATGATAAGTGCCTATCCAACTTTGTAATCCAGTATGAACTACTTAAGATGCACCTAAACACAAGAGCAATCACGATATAGCCTATGGCAGAAAATACGCAGACTGTCTTTGTGATGTTGGGCTACAGAAAGATGTCTTAGGACACACACAAGAAAAACATACACCATAAAATAAAAATAAATGACTTATTTTTTTTTTTAAATCAAGATTTAAAAGATACATTCTTTGAAAGACCCTGTTAAGAAAATGAAAAAGCAAGTCATAGTCCAGGGAGAAACTATTTGTAAATCATTTATCTGACAAAGGACATGTATCTAGAATATTAACAGAGTTCCCCTAACTCAGTCATCAGGAAGACAAATGATCCAATTAAAACCTGGGCAGAAGAGTTTTAACAAATACATCATAGAAGAGGATATGAGCACAGTCAAAGAGCACATAAAAAAGCAGTCAACCCATTAGTCATTAGAAAAATAAAATTAAAACTATAACCAAGCCAGATGTGGTGGTGCACACCTGTTATCCCAGCACCTAGGAAGCAGAAGCAGGAAGATCGTGAGTTTAAGTCTAGCCAGGGCTACACAGAGACCCTGTCTCAAAAAACAATAATGAAGGCCAGGCGTGGCGGCGCACACCTTTAATCCCAGCACTCGGGAGGCAGAGGTAGGAGGATCTCCGTGAGTTCGAGGCCAGCCTGAGACTACATAGTGAATTCCAGGTCAGCCTGGCACAGAGTGAGACCCTAGCTCAAAAAACAAAACAAAACAAAAAAACCCCAAAAAACAAACAAACAACAACAAAAAAACAACTAACAGAGCATAGTGGTGCATGCCTTTAATCCCAGCACTCAGGAGGCAGAGATAGGAGGATGGCCCTGAGTTTGAAGCCAGGCCAACCTGAACTAGAGTGAGACACTACCTTGAAAAAACAAACAAGCAAACAAAAAACAACAGCAACAAAAATCAAAGCCCATAAGGAGAGAGTGTCCACTATCCACCCAAGGCAATGGCTCAGATGAAAATGACCGACTACCCCGTGTTAACAAGAAGTAGCTGAACTCGCTCCCTAAGATGCCTGCGACAGGACTGCAGGAAGAAAGCCACTTTGGAAGCCTTTGTTCTTAAAACAGCTTGCTTCTGGGGTCTGGGAAGGTTGTTCAGTGGTTAGAGGCACTTGCTTGCAAAGTCGGCTGGCCTGGATTCAATTCCCAAGCTATTCCCATGCGGGTGGGGATCAGCTAGGCACCTAGGTTCACTCTGTCTAGTCCAAGCTGGCCTTAAACTCAGACCCTCCTGCCTCCGCCTCCTGAATCCTGCGATGACAGTGCTATGGGTGGCCTTCCAGATTTGGCTTTTGCCTCGATCAGCCTGGGTTCTTTCTATCAGTGAAAGGGGGAATGAGTGGCTGGTCATGGAGCCCAGAAGGTAGAGTGCTTGTGTAGCATGCAAAAAGCTGAATTCCCCAGGTTGGATCCCTATACCATATACGCTGAATGTGGTGGTGTCCAAATAGAACCCCAGCAGAGGCAGGAGGAGCAGAAGTTCAAGGTCATCCTCAGCTACCTATAGAGTTTCAGGCCAGCCTGGCCTACAGAAGAACCTAGACCAGAAAAAAAGAGGCGGGGTGGGGGGGGGGGGGGAGCCCGGGCTTGGTGGCGCACACCTTTAATCCCAGCACTCGGGAGGCAGAGGTAGGAGGATTGCCGAGAGTTCGAGGCTGCCCTGAGACTACAAAGTTAATTCCAGGTCAGCCTGGACCAGAGTGAGACCCTACCTCGAAAAACAAACAAACAAACAAAAAAGGGGGGGGGGTGAAAGGGAGAGATTGCACAATGGTTAGTTAAGATGCTTGCAAAGCCTGATGGCCCAGGTTCCATTCCCCAGTACCCACATAAAGCCAGATGCACAAAGTGGCTCATGTGTCTGGAGTTTGTGGTGTCAGGAAGTCCTGGCACTTTCTCTATGTCTCTCTCTCTCTCTCTGTCACACACACACAACTAACTAAATGACCGCACCAATAGTCACCCGGTAGGCTGGAAGGGTCCAGTAGGGTCTTAACGTTCGTGAAATGAGAAGATGTGGCTGACAGGTACCTAATGAATGATGCTGCCTTGTAAAAAGCTCTGGGGATGTTGGGAGGCGTGAAGTTGGAGGCAAATGCCTTTAACCACTGTGCCTTCTCTCCAGCGGACCTGGAGGTGGAAGGATTGGAGGGAAGACTTCACTCCACTGTAGAGACCATGCAAGAGTCCAGAACTCTAGATGCACCCAGAGAAGCAGACCCACTATGAGGTCTTCGTCTGTCACGTAATTTGGAGAAAGGCCACTCATGGCCATCAAGATACCATGGCAGTAATAGCACTGGGCGTTCAAAAGCAGTGGTATGTTTGAGACCGTGCAAGTTACCAGATCCTTCAGTTGGATTCTGTAAAGATGGCATGCCTAATCCTTGTCTCCCAGGAAGAGGGGTGTACCTATGAACCCAGCATGGCGCCACAGATCTTGAAGTCAGGAAGCACCATAGGTGGCCCCATGAGCCCCCCAGGGGGGTTTCTGAGGTGCCCACTTGGCGGCAGAAGAGAGGCTTCCAGGCGGTTTAAAAGCCTCCGACATGCCGCGACCTGCAGGTGCTATCTTTAACCCAAAATCCCTTGACTTGTAGGAGAATGTTCCAGAAAATGCATTTGTGCTAGGGGTAACTATATCTAGACCAGGGCAGGTTTCCTCCAGGAACAAGAATCCTTGGCTTGTGAGCCAAACACGCCCAGTTCCTTTAATCTCCTTGGCTGTATGTCCCAACCCCTCTGGGAGATAGGCCTGGGAGATGCCACTGACCCGGAGAGATATTGGGATATTGCATGTAACCGGAGGGGGCAGAGGATGAGGGTGTTAAGCAGCCAAGCCAGGGAGAGGGGTGGGTGTGGGTGTCTTGGCCATTCAAAGTAGCCAGCAAGCAGCTGGGGGTGGGGTGGGGTTTTCTCAGCTGAGTAGGTGTTGACCAAGATGCTAGGTGAGGACCGGGTGTGGTTTAGGGTAGGGTGCTTGTCTAGTTTGTGAGATCTCCTGGGTTCTATCTCTAACACTCATGGGGGAAGGGGAGAAAAATGCTTAGTGAAACTCATCAAAGAGAACTGGGAAGGAAGCTAACACTTAACTGAGTCCCAACAATGTTCCCCAGGCTCCAGGCCTGGGGACTAACGATACCCCAGGGCCAGATAAGGAAGCAGAACTTTTGAGAAGTCAAACAGCTTACCCTAAGGCCCCAGGCTGTAAAGATAAGAAATCAAGGATGAGCTTCTCCCATTCCATTCTTCTTCTATTCTTTTTTTTTTTTTTTTTTCTCTAGGCAGGGTCTCTCACTCTAGCCTAGGTTGGCCTGGAACTCTGTAGTCCTAGGCTGGTTTCAAACTCACAGTGACCCTCCTACCTTTGCCTTCCAAGTGCTAGCATTAAAGGTGTACACCACCATGCTCAGTTTTTTTTTTTTAAATTTATTTATTTATTTATTTATTTGAGAGTGACAGAGAGAAAGAGGCAGAGAGAGAGAGAGAGAGGGAGAGGGAGAGAGAATGGGCACGCCAGGGCTTCCAGCCACTGCAAATGAACTCCAGATGCGTGCACCCCCTTGTGCATCTGGCTAACGTGGGTCCTGGGGAATCGAGCCTCCAACCGGTGTCCTTAGGTGGGGTCCTTAGCCTTCACAGGCAAGCACTTAACCGCTAAGCCATCTCTCCAGCCCCATGCTCAGCTTTAAAACAATTTTTGTTTATTTATTTACAAGGAGAGAGAGAAAAAATGATGGATACACCAAAGCCTCCTGCCGCTGCAAACAAACTCCAGATGCATGTGCCGCTTTGTGCATCTAGCTTTATGTGGGTACCGGTGATTTGAACCCAGGCTGTCAGCCTTTGCAAGCAAGCACCCTTAGCCGCTGACTCATCTCTCCAGTCCTCCTTCCATTCTTTTTTTTTTGGTTTTACGAGGTAGGGTCTCACTTTAGTTCAGGCTGACCTGGAATTCACTATGTAGTCTCAGGGTGGCCTCGAACTCACGGTGATCCTCCTACCTCTGCCTCCCGAGTGCTGGGATTAAAGGCGTGCGCCACCATGCCCGGCTCCTTCCATTCTTATTAAAGTTATTTTATTTATTTATTTTTGTTTCACTAATCCATGTATTAATTTATCTATTTTTTTTTTTTCCGAGGTAGGGTCTCACTCTAGCCCAGGCTGACCTGGAATTCACTATGGAGTCTCAGGATGGCCTCGAACTCACAGCGAGCCTCCTACCTCTGCCTCCTGAATGCTGGGATTAAAGGCATGTGCCACCACGCCTGGCTTATTTATTCTTTAATTAAATTTAAAAATATATATTTATTCATTTATTTGAGAGAAAGATAGAGAGAGAGAGAATGGGTACACCAGGGCCTCTAGCCACTGCACAGGAACTCCAGACACAGGTGCCACCATGTGCATCTGGCTTACGTGGGTACTGGGGAATCGAACCTGGGTCCTCAGGCTTCATAGGCAAGTACCTTAACCACTAAGCCATCACTCCAGCCCCTTAAATATTTTAATTATTTATTTGCAAGGAGAGTGTGTGTGTGAATGGGCACATCAGGGCCTCCTGCCACTGTAACTAAACTCCAGATGGATATGTCACTTTGTGTATCTGGTTTCAAGTGGGTACTGGGGAAATTGAACACAGATTGGCAGGCTTTGCAAGCAAGTGCCTTTAACTGCTGAGCCGTCTCTCCAGCCTAGTGTATCTATGTATTTATTTATGACAGAAAGAGGCAGATGAGAGAGAGCGAGAGCGAGAGAGAGAGCGAGAGAGAGAGAGAGAGAGAGAGAGGGAGGGAGGGAGAGAGGGAGAGAATGGGTGCACCAGGGCCTCTAGCCACTGCAAATGAACTCCAGATGCAAGTGCCACCTTGTGCATCTGGCTTTACATGGGTTCTGGGGAATTGAACCTGGGTGGTTAGGTTTTGCAGACAAGTGGCTTAACCACTAAGCCACATCTCCAGCCCTGCATTTAGTTTTTGACACAGGTTCTTGCTATGTAGCCCAGGCTGACCTCGAACTCTCAGCAAACCTCCTGCCTCAGCCTTCCCAGTGCCAGGATTACCAGCATGCACCACCATGCCTGGCTTCCATTCTCATTTATATCTGATTTCTTCCATATGGTCATGACCTCCGGATCCCCTATTACATCAGAAGCTAGTCTGGTCCTAGTTCTTTGGATTTTGGCCGCCCCATCTCCTTTCCTTTGGAACACTCCATCCGGGGTTCCCCCCCCCCCCAGCCCTGCCCCACCTCCTTCTGTCCTGAAGACCCAGGGTTTGGAGTTTCCCGCTTATCTTTTAGATTTGCACATCTAAGGAATCCCAACCTGACCTCCAGAACACACACACACACACACACACACACACACACACACACACACAGCACTTTTCCAAGCTCAGTTCTTGTCTATCAGGAAGTTTATCACCCTTTGAAAACTTGCTAGCAAGATTCCTTGAATCGGTGGCTGTGTACACTAGACTTACTGTGAAATGACACAGCCTACCTGTCTTGTACACGACTGTTTCCAAATTCTGGTGGCTGGGTAGGGACGTGGGCAAAAAGTGACCCCTCCCTGCCTAGCTGAGGGACAAGGATGAATGTGTGCTCATGTAAGGAGAAAGGCTGTGGAACCTCCCAAAATGAGAAGCTTCCAGAATGGCCTAGAAAGGCACCTCGTCTTGCCTCTTGTCCCAGGAGCTCAGATTGCAGCCCAAGGTGCAGAGCGTGGCATTCTATTCTGCAGGGCTTCCACCACGCAGCCAGTATTCTGTACGCCATGTGCTTATAGTGTGTCCTTTGAAGACCGTCTGGGAACACTAACAAGTCGTGGACGTAACAAACACATTGTCTTCTCTTCTCTTGCCAACAGCAATCTTTAATCGCCCTACCGAGTAATGGGCTCAGAATAGCATAATAGAAACAAAGTGCTTAAAATACTTTTCTTGAGTGGATAAACACAATACAGGAAAAGAGAAAAGAAAAAAAAAAAAGAAAAAAAAAAAAAACACACCACCCTGCTTGTGAGACTGGCCTCCTTATTCCTGACTGAGATAGAGAGGAAAAAGAGTGTCTTCCCTAACAAGCAAGAGACTAGAAATAGACAACCAGGACACACGTGCATTTTAATTTTTTTTGTTTGTTTTTTTTTTATTTATGTTTCTTTATTCAAGGGGGGATCTCACTCTAGCTGGATTTTAATTTTTTGTTTGCTTTTTGTTTCTGTTTTCAAGGTAGGGTCTTACTCTGGAATTCACTCTGTAGACCCAGGCTGGCCCTGAACTCATGGTGATCCTCTGACCTCAGCCTCCCCAGTGCTGGGATGAGGGATCAAAGATGTGTGCCACCATGTCTGGTTTGAAGTCCTTATTTAAAGAAATGTTTTTGCTTATTTATATATGAAAAGAGAGAGAGAGAGAGAGAGCCGTCTAGGGTCTCTGGCCACTTCAAATACACATGCCACTTTGTGCCTCTGCCTTTACATGGATAGTGGGCAATCGAGCCTGTGCTGGCAGGCTTTACAAGCAAGAACCTTTAACTGTCGAGCTGTTTCTTGATTATCCTGCTTCTGCATCTCAAGTGCTGGATGTGTCATCATGCCTGGCTTGATGTCGCACACCAGTCGTTCATGCTTCTGAGGAGTGAGGTGATACGTTCAAGGTCAATGGATGTGACCTCAAGCAAGCCCCCCCCGCCACCCAGGACGTGTGCAAGGAGGTCATTTTTACAGTTCCTGAGGAAGTGAGCACGCTGATTCAGCTGGAAGCCCAAGGGTGCCTTCAGCCCATCGGACCCTGGACACTGAAGCCACTAGCATCCCTAGAAGCTTGAGGGCAGAGACTCTGGTACACCCAAGTTCCTAGACCTGGCTCTTGTTTGGGTTGTTTGTGTCTCACTAGTCCCAAATTCCCCATCCTTGGGACTGGGGAGATGGCTTAGTGGCTAAGGTGCTTGCCTGCAAAGCCAAAGGACCCAGGTTCGATTCCCCAGTACCCATGTAAAGCGAGATGCATAAGGTAGCACATGCATCTGGAGTTTGTTTGCAGTGCCTAGAAGCCCTGGCATGCCCATTTTCTCTCTCTCTTGAATAAATAAATAAACAAAATATTAAAAATATTAAAAAAAAACCCAGATGCACAAAGTGGTGCTTGCATCTGGAGTTCTTCTGCCAGTGGCTAGAGGCCCTGGCGTGCCCATTCTCTCTCTCCTGCAAACAGACAAACAAATAAACCAACGAACTAGGTCTTTCACATTCCCAATTCCCCATCCCTTTGCCTCAGCCTGGGGATTGCTGGAATCACAGGCATGTGCCACCACACCCCGCCACACCTCAGTCTGTACCACTTAGGGCCTGCAGGTGACACAGGGACACATCCACATCCTTCTCCAGGGCCCTCCCTGCCTTGTGGCAAGCTGGGAGGATCCTGGAATTTGGAGGAAAAAAAAACCCAAAAAACAAAAAACCTGGGTTGGACTGATTCTTTCAGCTATGACACTTGTTTTTGGATAAACCTCTTAATCTCCCTAAATTGTAGATTTTGGGGCTGGGGAAGTACCTGGTTATAAAGTACTTGACATAGTTTCAGTCCCTAGCACCATATAACCCAGGTGTGGTGGCACACACCTCCAACCCAGGCATCTGGGAGGGTCAGAAGTTCAAGGTCATCCTCAGTTATGTAATGAGTTTGAGGCTAGCCTGGGATACATGAAACCCTGTTCTATAAATAAATAATGAAAATAAATCAATCGGTCTGGGGGAGATGGCTTAGTGGTTGTGTGCCTGTAAAGCCTCAGGACCCAGGTTCAATTCCCCAGGACCCACATAAGCCAGATGCACAAGAGGGCAAATGTGTCTGGAGTTCGTCTGCAGTGGCTGGAGGCCCTGGTGTGCCCATTCTCTCTCTGTCTCTCTCTCAAATCAATAAATATAAAGAAAAAAATTGAATTGTTGGACTGGAGAGATGGCTTAGCAGTTATGGTGCTTGCTTGCAAAGCCTAATGACCAGGGTTTTCTTCCCCAGTGCCCATGTAAAGCCAGATGCACAAAGCGGCACATGCATCTGGAGATCATTTGCAGTGAGCAGAGGCCCTGGTGCACCCGTTCTCTTTCTCTCTCTGCTTGCAAATAAATAAAAATATAGTGAAATAAATTGTAGATGTTTTTCTAAAACTTCTTTAGCCGTAGGAGGAGCTTGTTGGGAGATCGGGTGGGGTGCTGGAAATAAACAGATTGGCACACTTAGTACCTGAAACATACTGTGGGACTCAGTTAAGATGAGCTGTTCCTACCTGTCCTTCATTCGTTCCAGTACTGATCAGGGGAGTATTAATCTATGTCACTGTCATCCTAGGTGCTGGCATGTCACAGGGGAACAAAAGGTCCCTACCTAGGTGAGGGGTGGTACAACAATTAACAAATGTTGTGTCCATGGGGAAGAGTGCTGGGAAGTCGATGCGGCAGGGGAAACACTGAGTTCTTGGTGAAGCAAATTGAAAGTGCGAAGGGCCCGAGGTCACAATGTGACAGCTTGGTTTGGTGGACGGCAAGGAGAGCCACGTGGTTGAAATCAGAGGAGAGACTTGAGTCACCTCTCACTTTGTGTAAATTTTTAAAATATTTATTTATTTGCAAGCAAAGAGAGACAGAGGGGCCTCCAGCCACTGCATACAAACTCCAAATGCATCCGGCTGCACGTGGGTACTGGGGAATAGAACCCTCGTTCGCCAGGCTTTGTCGACAAGCGTCTTAACTGCTGAGGCACCTCTCTAGCCCTTGAGTCACCTTTGAATAGGACATGTTCAAATGATGACGGGAGAAAAGGCCAGAGATTTGGGACACAGATTGTGTGGAATTTGTGCAGCTGATCCGAGCGCTGTGGTTTTGTCTCCAAATCAAAAGGGAACTGGGCCCAGGGGCTCAGGCCTACAATTCTATGCTGAGACAGGAAGATTGAAAGTTTAAAGCCTCCTTGGACTACAGAGTGAGTTCGAGGCCAGTTTGGGTACTTAGTGAAATCTTGTCTCAAAATAGTAAGCGATGTAGCGGGGCATGGTGGTGCGTGCTTTTAATCCCAGCTCCTGGGAGGCTAAGGTAGGAGGATTGACTGAGTTTGAGGCCACCTGGAGAGTAGTAGTGAATTCCAGATCAGCCTGGGCTAGCATACAACCCTATCTTGAAAAACTAAAATAATAATAATAATAAGTGACACAGGCATGGTGATGCCTATGAGTCTAGCACTTACGAGGATTGGGCAAAAAACTGGTAGAATACTTGCTCAGTTTAAGTGAGGCCCTAGATTTAATCCTTAGCACCACAAAACAAAATAAAAAACACCTCAACAAATAAGTGACTAACTGGGGGAATTTTTTGGGGGGAGGGCTCTTTTGAGGCAGGGTCTCACTTTAGCCCATGCTGACCTGAAATTTACTCTGAAGCTCAGGCTGGCCTCAAACCCGTGGCAATCTCTCACCTGAAATTATAAGCCTAAACCACTGTGCCTGGCTTCCCGAAGGTTTGTATGAATGTATGTATGTATGTATGTATGTATGTATGTATTTATTTTTAAGAGAGAATGAATGGGCATGCCAGATCCTCCAGCCGCTGCAAATGAACTCCAGACACATATGCCACCATGTGCATCAGGCTTCATGTGGGTGCTGGAGAATTGAACCCGGGCTTGTCAGGCTTTGCAAGCAAAGTGCCCTTAACTGCTGAGCCAGCTCTCCAGAATTTGTGCAACTTCCCTACTTGGGAGGCTCCGGCAGAACGTCATGAGTTTGAGATGAAGCTGGGCTATGTAGCAGAACCTCTTCCCAAGAAAACAAAAACCAGGGACTGGAGAGATGGCTGAGCTGATAAACGCTTGCCTGTGAAGCCTAAGGACCCTGGTTTGAGACTCGATTCCCCAGGACCCACGTAAGCCAGATGCACAAGGTGGCGTGTGTATCTGGAGTTCGTTTGCAGTGGCTGGAGGCCCTGGTGTGCTCATTCTCCCTCTCTCTCTCTTTCTTTTCTGTCTGTCGCTCTCAAATAAATAAATAAAAATACACAAAATTAAACACACATGCACTAAGTGGATAGAGTGTCTGCTCAGCGCACCTGCAGCCCTGAGTTCGATTTCCAGCACTGCACACACTGAGTGTAATATCTGGAATCTCGGCACCTGGGAGGTAGAGGCAGAAGGAACAGAAGTTCAAGGCTTTTATCCGCTATAGGATGAGTTTGAGAACCTGCTTGTACTCCACGAAATCCTACCTCAAGAAACAATACAAATGAAATAAAAGCAAACAACATCCCCTTCCCAAATTTTCAAGCATACGAAAGAGCTGAGAACTTTCACATGCAACACTCATCTGCCTGACTGGAGCTTACACTTCTGTGTCACGCACACCAACCCATTTTACTCACCAGCTCATCATTGTTACATGTCCAAAGCAAGGTCCAGGGTGCCAGTTTCCTCACCCCCAACACTTGGGCATGAACAGCACTAACTGGAGCCCAAGGTTTGCTTGTCTTCCCTTCTGTCCCTCCTTCACTCCCTCCCTTCTTTCCTCCTTCCCCCTTCTTTTTCTTTTCTTTTTAAAATTATTTTATTTATTTGAGAGAGACAGAGAGAATAGGTGCACCAGGGCCTTCAGCCACTGAAAATGAACTCCAGACACAGGCGCCCCCTTGTGCATCTGGCTTACGTGGGTCCTGGGGAATTGAACCTGGGTCCTTTGGCTTTGCAGACAAACGCCTTAACCACTAAGCCATCTCTCCAGCCCTCTTTTTTTTCTTTCTCTCTTTCTTCCCTTCTTCCCCTCTTTCTTTTTTCCCGTCCTTCCTTCCTTTCTTTCTTCCTTCCTTCCTTCCTTCCTTCCTTCCTTCCTTCCTTCCTTCCTTCCTTTTGGCAATGTTTTACTTTAGGCTGGCCTGGAATTTACTCTGTAGTATCCCAGGCTGGCCTTGAACTCATGGAACTCCTCCTATCTCATTCTCCAGAGTGTTGGGATTAAAGGTATGAGCTGACACTCTGAGCTGGATTTCCTTGTTTTTTTTAAGAGAAAATTTACACATAGTGAAATGCAAAAACCTTAAATGCATCATTCTTTAAATATTGACAAATGCACTCGCCTCCACATCCCA
The DNA here is from genome assembly GCA_036346955.1 of Dipus sagitta. Classification (NCBI taxonomy): domain Eukaryota; kingdom Metazoa; phylum Chordata; class Mammalia; order Rodentia; family Dipodidae; genus Dipus; species Dipus sagitta. Next base: position 19,781,384 of record CM070782.1, on the reverse strand, counting down.
AGCCCTTATCAGGAAAGATAACCCTATCGCCAGCTTTCTTCCTGCCCCTGAGATTCTTCTCCAGTCATTGGAGATTCTTTCTAACATGTTAGCTTTGCTCCCAAAATTCTGTAGAAATGGAATCATGGAGAAGATAGTCTTGTGTTTTAGGCTTTTTCGGCATAACACATTTGAGATGCATCCGTGGTTCTATGATCCAACTTGTGTCAAGATTTGTTTTCTGCACCATAGAGTTTAGCAGTAACAGGGCTAAGACATCTCTATCACACACTGCCAAGGCTCAGGGCCCATTGCAGAAGAGGTGACAGAGGGATGTACGAGCCAAAGGAAGGGTAGGACTGCTTGCAGTGCTATCTTCCAGACACAAAATGGCCCGGATGTCCATGGCTGCATGGTGCCTGACACTACCTACACAAGACCTACCTAAAAGAAGGAAAAAATATTGACATAAATAGAAGACAGCCAGGTGGTGATGCACGCCTTTAATCCCAGCACTCAGGAGGCAGAGGTAGGAGGGTTTGAGGCCAGCCTGAGGCTACATAGTGAATTCCAGGTCATCCTGGGTTAGAGTGAGACCCTACCTCAAGAAAACACACACACACACACACACACACACACACACACAAAGAAAACTGGGAAGAAGGAGGAAGTTAATGGAGGGTGGGGGCGAATCTGGGAAGGGGACAATGGGATGATGAGAGGGAATTGTCACGGTTTATTGTCCATACTTACAGAAATTGTCAATAAACATTTAATTTTTTTTTTTTTCTTTCCAGGCTGACCTGGAATTCACTGTATGGTCTCAGGGTAGCCTCATGGCGATCCTCCCATCTCTGCCTCCCGAGTGCTGGGATTAAAGGCGTATACCACCATGCCCAGCCAATTTTTTTTAAATTTAAATATATATTTGCAATCACAGAGACTGAATGGGAGAGCGATCCAGACAGAGAAAGGGTACACCAGGGCCTCCTGGCCCTGCAAATGAACTCCAGATGCATTCACCACTTTGTGCATCTGGCTTTATGTTGAATTGAACCTGGACCATCAGATTTTGCAATCAAGTGCCTTAACTGCTGAGCCATCTCTCCAGCCCCTCCCCCTTTAAATTTTATTTATTAGTTGTTTGCAAGCAGTGGGAGAACATTATCTTAATCATTGAAATTTAGAAAACTCCCTTCCTCTGCAGATAACCCCTTCTGGTCTTCAGCAAAATCACCATTGTGATGTTTTTTTTTTTTTTTTTTTTTTTTTTTCCTATTCAAGGAACTTGTCTTTTTGGTCCAATCTCCTTAGTTCTTAGTTTGCAAAGAGGCACCTTGAAGAGGGGATGATATCTGCTGAAGCACATATCTGTCCTGTGGGGAGTGACAGAACTTCTCCTAGGAGTGGCCTCCAGTGGGAAATGTCAGTTCAGGGATTAACAGTGCTAAGTAGCTTGTGATCCCTGGAGGACTGAGGTTGGGGTGGGGCATGATGGAAACTTCTAATAATAGCAGCTCATGGTTTTGAATATAGTCTGGCTTAAGATGGCTTAACTTACGATTTTTCGACTTAACGATGGCACAGCAGTGATCAGTGATCGGCAGCCTGTACAAGAAGAGGAACTTCTCATTTTGCAGCACAGGCCCTGTAGCTCAGGGTGGTCTTGAACTCCTGATCCTCTTGCTTCTACCTCCCAAGTGTTAGGATTCCAGGCACATAGCATCATGCTTGGTTACCTTTATGTGTGTTTGTTTAGACACGGGGACTTTTCTACACAGACCTAGCATGCGTGGGATTTGCTATGCAGCCCAGGCTGGTCTTGAACTCGGCAATCCTGCTTCAAGCTCCCATCATTACAAACCGCCACACTCAGTATGCTTTGATTTTTGGCTGGTGTTAGCAAGAAGGATCCTCTCTCCCAGGCTGCCTGACTTCAGAGCCCTCCCTGTACAGCAGGCACTGGCCTCAAGGACAGTGACCTGGAGCCAGATGAGGTCCACAGGGGCATCTGACACCAGCAGACAGAACTGCCCAGGGCCTTGTGCTTGATGATTGAGTGGAAGGGAGACAGGCCGGCTTAGTGGTGCGTGCCTTTAATCCCAGCACGCAGGAGGCCTAGGTGGGAGGATTGTTATGAGTTCAAGACAACCCTGAGACCCTACCTCAAACCCTCCCCCTCAAAAAAAGGGGGAGACTAGGCAGTCTCTTCTGGGAGGTGGAGACATCTGGATGCTTCATTTGCATGAAGAACTCCCTACTTCATATCTTCCTTGAACCATTCTGGGAACTGTTGACTTGACCCTCCTCGACCTGGTGCTCTGGCTCAGGGCCCCTCTGTCTCCTTAGATTTCCACAGGGACCTTCCTAAGTGCTCAGTGGTGTCCACTCTTGTCCCCTTCCTCCCTAAAGACTGAGCACTTACAATTTTTTTCTTTTAAAAAATATTTAATTTAGGCTGGGGGTGGTGGTGCATGCCTTTAATCCCAGCACTTGGGAGGCAGAGGTAGGAGGATCGCCGTGAGTTCGAGGCCACCCTGAGGCTACACAGTGAATTCCAGGTCAGCCTGGGCTAGAGTGAGACCCTACCTCAAAAAACAAACAAACAAAATTTAATTTAATTAATTTATTTGAGAGAGAGAGAGAGAGAGAGAGAGAGAGAGAGAAAGAGAGACATGAGGCAAATAGAGAGTGGGTGCACCAGGGCCTCTAGCCACTGCAAACAAACTCCAGACACATGTACCTCCTTGTGCATCTGGCTTTACATGGGTACTGGAGAACTGAACCTGGGTCCTTTGTAGACAAGCATCTTAATAGCTAAACCATCTCTCCAGCCCTCATTTCTTTCTTATTTGTTCTTTGGTTTGGCTTAAAACATACACGCACGCACACACACACATTTATTTATTGACTTATTTATTTGAGAGGGAGAGAGAATGGGTGTGCTAGGGCATCTTGCCACTGCAAATGAACTCCAGATGCATGCACCACTTTGTGCATCTGGCTTTATGTGAGTACTGGGGAATCAAACCCAGGCTAGCAGGATTTTCAAGTAAGTGCCTTTAACCACTGAGCGATCGTCCCAGCCATGGTTTGACTTTTTTTTTTTTTGCTTGTTTATTTATTTTATTTATCTAATTTTTAATTTTTTGTTTATTTATTTATTTTTTAGTTTTTCGAGGTAGGGTCTCACTCTGGCCCAGGCTGACCTGGAATTCACTATGCAGTCTCAGGGTGGCCTCGAACTCACAGCGCTCCTCCTACCTCTGCCTCCCGAGTGCTGGGATTAAAGGTGTGCGCCACCACACCTGGCAGTTTATTTTTAATGTATAATTTTTTGACAGCTTCTGTACTTACAGAAAATAAACCATGATAATCCCCTCCCCTCCCCCACTTTCCCCTTCACAACTCTACTCTCCATCATATCTCCTCCCTCTCTCTACTTTTTATTTTGATGTCATCTTTATTTCCTTCTATTATGAGGGTCTTGTAGTGCCAGGCACTGCAAAGTCATGGATATCCAGGCCATTTTGTGTCTGGAAGAGTGCATTGTAAGGAGTCCAAGCCTTCCTTTGGCTCTTACATTCTTTCCACCACCTCTTCCGCAATGGACCCTGAGCCTTGGAGGGTGTGATCGAGATGTTTCAGTGCTGGACACTCCTCCGTCACTTCTTCTCAGCACTCTGTTGCCTTTTGGGTCATCCCAGTGGTCACCACCATCTGAAAAGAGAAACTTCTCTAACCAAAAGTGAGAGTAGCACTAATATATGAATATGGATATTAGGTATAGTGCTTAGTGGGCAGTTTGGTGAGTATAATATATGCATTTAGCCAGATAAGCTTTTGATTCGGTTTTTAGTAACAGGCATATATTCCCTCCCATTGAGTGGGCCTATTGGTAGGGTCTCGTTCTAGCCCAAGCTGAACTGGAACTCACTCTGCAGTTCCTGGCTGGTCTTGAGTTTATAGAAATCCTCCTACCTCTGCCTCCTGAGTGCTGGGATTAAGGGCATGCGTCACCCTGCCCGGCTGGCTTCTTGCTCTTTCTTTCTTGATCTCATGTAGCTTAGGCTGGCCTCATAGTTTCTATGTATCCAAAGATGACTTTACGCTACAAATCCTTCCTGCCTCCACTTCCCAAGTGCTGGGATGACAGCCGTGTGCCATCGCGCCAGCCTTTCCCAAACCAACTTTGAGGAATTCTTAGCTCAGTAAGGAAACTGATGTAGGTGGGTCAAAATAACACAAGCCCTCTCCCCTTCCCCGTACTGAAACTTGCTTTTTTCTTATTTTGGATTTTCGAGGTAGGGTCTTACTCTAGTCCAGGCTGACCTGGAATTCACTATGTAGTCTCAGGGTGGCCTCAGACTCATGGGGATCCTCCTACCTCTGCCTTCTGAGTGCTGGGACTAAAGGCGTGCACCACCATGCCCGGCTGCAACCTGCTTTTCTTCTAGAACGTGAGTGACTGAGCCATGTGGGGCTTTCTAACTCTCTTAGATCTAATCAGAAGTTTTCTTTTCTTCTTCTTCTTTTTTTTTTTTTTTTTTTTTTTTTTTTGGTTTTTGGAGGTAGGGTCTCCCTCTAGCCCAGGCTGACCTGGAATTCACTATGGAGTCTCAGGGTGACCTCGAACTCACAGTGATCCTCCTACCTCTGTCTCCCGAGTGCTGGGACTAAAGGCTACTACGTCCGGCTCTTCTTCGTTTTTTTTTTTTTCTTGGAGGTAGTGTCTCGCTTTAGCCTAGGCTTGCCTGGAGTTCACTATGTAGTTTCAGGCTGACCTCAAACTCACCATGATTCTCCTACTTCTGTCTCCCGAGTGCTGGGACTAAAGGCTACTACGTCCGGCTCTTCTTCGTTTTTTTTTTTTTTTTCTTGGAGGTAGTGTCTTGCTTTAGCCTAGGCTTGCCTGGAGTTCACTATGTAGTTTCAGGCTGACCTCAAACTCACCATGATTCTCCTACCTCTGTCTCCTGAGTGCTGGAACTAAAGGCATGAGTTAGTATGTCTGGTCCAGAATTTTGACTTAATCAGGTCTGAAAGAAACTTGGAACAACTCCCATGTTTAGGAAACCGGAGTTTGAATTATTCTGTGGCAAAATCAAAACTGTGCAACACCGTTCCCCTGATCAACCACCTTTCTTTCTAAGTGGTGGGCAGAGTGGGGACTCAGACTCGGACTGGGCCAGGGCTGGGCTACGTTTAGACAAGTGCCTCTAAATGAACTAGAAGTGAACTAGTCTCTTTTCTTGTTTGCAAAATCATATCCATCTCACAGTGGCTAAAAGAGAGAAGAATACTTACAACACCGTGCGTGACCCATAGCCTCCTAAGGACATTGGCCGACACGTTTAGCTGGTGGGCACACACAGCGTAGTACGTAGCCAGTGTCCTAGCACGTGTAAGGTCCTGGGCTCGATCCCTAGTAAAACACACACACACACACACACACTTAGAAGGAAAAGGAAATGAAAGAAAGAAAGAAGAAAAGAGGGCTGGATAGATGGTTCAACAGACAAGGAGCTTGCCTGCAAAGCCTAAGGATCTAGGTTTGATTCCCCAGGACCCATGTACACAAGGTGGCCCAAGGGTGTGGAGTTTGTTTGCTGTGACTAGAGGTCCTGGCACACCCATTCTCTCTCTCTACTTGCCTCTCTCTCTCTTTCTCAAATAAATAAGTAAAATATTATGAAAAAGAAGGAAGACAAGAAGGAAAAAAGAAAGATAGATCTAGACACATCCCAGCACTTTGGAGAAGAAGGCAGGAAGATTAGGAGTTTAAGGTTGTCCTTGGCAACATAGTGAATTTGAGGTCAGCCTGGACTACAAGAGACTCCATCTCAAAAAAAATCAACAACAACAACAACAAAAAACCCCCTTCCTTGCCTTTTTTCAAAAAGTATTTTATCTTTATTTATTTATTTGAGAGACAGAGAAAGAGGAAGGGGGAGAGACAGTGTGTATATGTGAGATGGAGGGAGGGAGGAAGGGAGAGAAAAAGAGAGAGAGAGAGAGAGAGAGAGAGAGAGAGAGAGAGAATAGGTGCAATAGGGCTTCCAGCCGCTGCAAAGGAATTCCAGACGCATGTGCCATCTTGTGTATCTGGCTTACATGGGTCCTTTGGCTTTGCAGGCAAGTGCCCTAACCACTAAGCAATCTCTCCAGCCCTCCTTTCCTTTTTTATTTTCTTTATTTCTTTATTTTGGTTTTTCAAGGTAGGGTCTTGCTCTAGCTCAGGCTGACCTGGAATTCACTATGTAGTCTCAGTGTGACCTCATGTGGCCTCGAACTCATGGCAATCCTCCTACCTCTACCTCTCAAGTGCTGGGATTTAAGGTATGTACCACCATGCCTGGCTTCTTTTTGTTTATTTTAGAGAGAGGGAGGCAGAGGGAGAGAGAGAGAGAATTGGTGTGCTAGGGCCTCAGCCATTTAAATCTAACTCCAGATGCTTGTGCCACCTAGTGGGCATGTGTGACCTTGCACTTGCCTCACCTTTGTGTGTCTGACTTACATGGGATCTGCAGAGTCAAAAATGGGTCCTTAGGTTTGCAGGTGAGTGTCTTAACTGCTAAGTCATCTCTCCAGCCCCTTTTTTCTTATTTTTGGTTTTTCAAGGTAGGGGTTCATTCTATCCCAGGCTGACCTGGAATTCACTATGGAGTCTCAGGGTGGTCTCAAACTCGTGGTGATCCTCTTACCTTTGCAGGCAAATGCCTTAACCACTAAGCCATTTATCCAGCCCTTCTTTCCTTTTTTTAAAAAATATCTTATTTTCAATTTAGTTATTTGAGAGAGAGAGAGAGAGAGAGAGAGAGAGAGATACAGAAATAGGCAGGTAGACAGAGAAAGAGAGAATGGGCATTGCCAGGGCCTCTAGCCACTGCAAATGAACTCCAGGTGCATGTGCCCCCTTGTGCATCTGGCTAACGTGGGTCCTGGGGAGTCGAACCTGGATCCTTTGGCTTTGCAGGCAAGTGCCTTAACCACTAAGCCATCTCTCCAGCCCCTTTCTTTCCTTTTGAAAATATTTCTGTTTATTTATTTGCAAGCAGAGAAAGGACAGAGAGAATGGGCACACTAGGGGCTCCAGGCACTGCAAACAAGCTCAAGATGCATGCACCGCTCTGTGCATTTGGCTTTTACGTGGGAACTGGGAAATTGAACCAGGGTCGTTAGGATTTGCAGTCACAGGCCTAACTACTAAGCCATCTCCCCAGTCCAAGGATTCTTTCTTTTAGAGAGCTTTGAGATTGTAATCCAGACCAATGTGTGTGAGTGTGTGTATGAACGTGTGTGTTCATGTGCATATCAGGGAAAATGGAAGAATTTGAGAATGGGGAACAGAAGAGGAAGAAACAACAACGTGGCCGGGGACCATAGGAGAGCACATGCCATCTTTTATGTGTTGGGCCGATGCAAGAGAAGGAGAACATGGGCTGGAGAGATGACTTAGTGGTTAAGCACTTGTCTACACAGCCTGAGGACCCACAGTTTGATGCTCCAGATCCCACATAAGCCAGACACACAAAGGTGAGGCAAGCTCAAGGTGGTACATGCCCACCACATGCCACAAGCATCTGGAGTTTGATTGTAGTGGCCGAGGCCATGGTGCCAATTCTCTCTCTCCCTCTCTCTGTCGCTCTAAAATAAAAACTAAATCCATAAAAATACATAAAAAGGTGTGTGCCACCACACTCGGCTGAATCCAGCTTAGAAAAAAATAGAGAAGGAGAACAGAAGCCAGTGTGATGGCACAAGCCTAGAATCCCAGCACTTCATGAGTTCAAGGTTACTGGTGGCTAGAAAATGAGTGGGAGGCCAGCCTGGACTATAGGAGACTGCCTTACAAAGAAATCTTGCCGAGTGTAGTGGTGCACGCCTTTAATCCCAGCACTCGGGAGGCAGAGGTAGGAGGATCGCCGTGAGTTCGAGGCCAGCTGAGATGACATAGTGAATTCCAGGTCAGCCTGGGCTACAGCAAGACCCTACCTTGGAAAAACATGGCTGGTGAAATGGCTTAGTGGTTACGGCATTTGCCTGCGAAGCTTAAGTACCCCTGTTCTATGCCCCAGGACCCACGTAAGCCAGATGCACAAGGGGGCGCATGAGTCTGGAGTTCATTTGCAGTGGCTGGAGGCCCTGGTGTGCCCATTCTCTCTCTATCTGTCTGCCTCTCTCTATTTTTTCTCAAATAAATAAATAATATAATAATACACACACACACACATATATATATAGAAAAAGCAAACAAAAAAGAAAAGGAAAGAGAAAGAAGGAAAGAAAGAAAGAAAGAAAGAAAGAAAGAAAGAAAGAAAGAAGGAAGGAAAGAAAGAAAGGAAGAAAGAAGGAAAGAAAGAACGACTGTGTTATGGGGGAAGAAGAGACGTGCTCATGGTGTGTGTACACAAGGACCTGTGGAGGAAGGTGACGCTGTGAGGGGATTCTTCATGGGTGCTCAGTGGACCTGGGCAGAGAACCCTGAGCCAGCTTGGGGTGAACATCAGGCCCAACCAGTGGCTCACTCCTGCCCTGCCCAGCCCAGAAATAGATCCCCGGAGCAGAGGTGCTTCCCCGCCTCGCTGGCAGTCTCTCGTCTTGGCCGCCTCTCGGCTGCTGCTGCTGACAGGCGCTTTGATCTCGGGTTATCAGGGCCCGACCCTGCCCCTGGCCTGTTCTGCCAGCACCGCCCCCCTGCCCTTCGCCCACTGCCCAGCTCCTCAAAGGGCATTCTAGAAGGTCAGTGAGGGGAGGGGCAGGCCTGTCCTGTGTCCAGTTGGCCTTGGAGTGGGAATCCTGGCAGGACCAGGATTTACTCTGTGGCCGTGATGGACAGGGGCTTGGTGTGTGTGTGGGGGGGATGAGCTGTCTAAGTGGAGCGAAAACCACACGAGGCCCTGTGACCACGCATGGGACTCCATGTCCTCATGGGCCTGGGCCGACTTCACCCCAGATAACTGGAAACCAGAAATCTTCCTTTCTTGTCTTAAAGTGGCTGTTGAGTCATTGGATAGCCTTGTGTAAAACCTGGTTCCTTCTCGCTGGACCTCCATTTTCATCCCCCATCTTGTAAAATGAAGTGCTCTTACAACTATGGAAGTGTTTCTCCAAATCAAACCGCATGTAAGAACAGCTCTTCAACCCCATGGAAGGTGGGTGAGGCCGGCTGAGTGGCTGAAGCCCCGGGGAGTTTCTCTCTCACCTCTGGTTTTGTTTGGTTGTATTTATTTATATTGTGTGTGCACGTGTGCATGCTTGTCTCTGTGTGTGGGGCACATATGCATGTGCATGCACAGGGAGGTCAATGTTGGGTGATTTCTTTCCTTTTAAATAATTTTTTTTGTATTTATTTTATTTTTTAAATTTTTCAATTTTTTGGTTTTTCAAGGTAGGGTCTCACTCTAGTTCAGGCTGACCTGGAATTTACCCTGTAGTATCAGGGTGGCCTCGAACTCATAGCGATCCTCCTACCTCTGCCTCCCTAGTGCTGGGATTAAAGGCATGCACCATCACGCCTGACTCTCTCTCTCTCTCTTTTATTTTTATTTATTTATTTGGGAATGGCAGACAGAGAGAGAAACAGACAGATATATATATAGAGAGAATGGGCGCGCCAGGGCTTCCAGCCACTGCAAACGAACTCCAGATGCGTGCGCCCCCTTGTGCATCTGGCTAACGTGGGTCCTGGGGAATCGATCCTCAAACTGGGGTCTTTAGGCTTCACAGGCAAGTGCTTAACTGTTAAGCCATCTCACCAGACCTGTTTTTTTTTCTAAATATTTAATTAATTAATTTATTTGAGAGTGGGAGAGAGAGAGAGAGAGAGAGAGAGAGAGAGAGAGAGAGAAAGAGAATGGGCACACCAAGACCTCCAGCCACTGCAAATGAACTCCAGACACATGTTCCACTTTGTCGTCATCTGTTTTACGTGGGTCCTGGGAAATCAAAGCTGGGTCCTTAGGCTTCTAGGCAAGCTACCTCTCCATCTTTCCAGCCCTTAAGTCCTCATTCTTGAGGCAGCAAACACCTAACCCACTGAGTTATCTCCCTACCTGTGGCGGTTTGATTCAGGTGTCCCCCATAAATTTAGGTGTTCTGAATGCTAGGTTCCCAGCTGATGGAGATTTGGGAATTAATGCCTCCTGGAGGGAGTGTATTGTTAGGGGCAGGCTTATGGGTGTTATAGCCAGTTTCCCCATACCCATGTTTGGCACACTCTCCTGTTGCTATTGTCCACCTTATGTTGGCCAGGGGGTGATGTCCACCCTCTGCTCATGCCATCATTTCCCCCTGCCATCGTGGAGCTTCCCCTTGTGCCTGTTAGCCAAAATAAATCTCTTTTCCCCAGAAGCTGTTCTTGGATGGGTGATTTCTACCAGCAATGCTGAACCTGACTGCAACACTACCTCTTACCTTTTTTGTTTTCTTTTAGAGACAGTGTCTCAATATGTAGCCCAGACTGACTTTAACTCTCTGTCCTCCTGTCTCAGCTTCCAGACAGCAGGAAGCACAGGTGGCTGTAACCACCACCACCAGGCTCTAGTTAGTGTATTGTGACCTAGGGCTGCTGTCTAGCCAGGGTTGCAGACTGGAAGTATTGTCTCTGGGTTAGGAAGGCTGTAAGTGTGAAGTAAAATCAGTGGGACCGAGCTCTCTCTGAAACCCATAGAGGACCAGGCGCTGGGGAAGGAAGGCCTGTTTGTTCTCTCTCGCTTCTGGAAATGCTCAACCTTGACGTTCCCTGGGGCCTGGGTGCATCACTCCATTCTCTATGTTCACATGACCTCTCACTATGTCTCCTCAGGGCATCTGCTTGACACAAAAAGAGGGAGAAAGAGAGAGAGAGAGAGAGAGAAAGAGAGAGAGAGAGAGAGAGAACGGGCGCACCAGGACCAGGGCCTCCAGCCGCTACAAATTCCAGACGCACGCACCACCTTGTGCTTCTGGCTTACGTGGGTCTGGGGGAATCAAACCTGCGTCCTTTGGCTTTGCAGGCAAACACTTTAACTACTAAGCCATCCCTCCAGCCCCTCCTTTTTCTTTTACAGTGCTGGGATTTGAACCAAGGGCCCACAACTTACGAGATAAGCAACCTTTTTGCTATTCTTCCCTCCTTCCTCTTCTTCCCCCGTCTCTCTTTCTTTTTAAATATATTATTTATTTATTTATTTGAGAGAGAAAAGGAGGGAGAGAAGCAGAGAGAGAGAGGGAATGGGCATGCCAGGGCCTCCAGCCATTGCAAATGAACTCCAGATGCATGCACCCCTTGTGTATCTGGTTTATATGGGTCCTGGAGAGTCAAACTGGGATCCTTTGGCTTTGCAGGCAAATACCTTAACCACTAAGCCATCTCTATAGCTCCTGTTTCTCTTTGTTGTTAGGATCTCAGGATCCCAGGCTGACCTTAAACTCACTATGTAGTTAAGGACTTAAATACCTCATCCTGTTGCCTCGACCTCCCAAGTGCTGGGATTACAGATGTGGTCCACCAGATCCAGTTTATGCTGGAGATTGAACCCAGGGCATCTTGCATGTTGGGCAAGCACTTTGTCAACTGAGCTACATGCCTAGCCTACCAGCTTCCTCTTTTCTTCTGGAAATATAAAATTATTTATTTATTTTCAAGTGGGGGACAGGGCGGGGAATGGGCATGTGAGGGCCTCCAGCCACTGCAAATAGACTCCAGATAAATGTGCCACTTTGTGCCTCTGGCTTTATGTGGGTACTGAGGAATTCAACCCAGGCTGTCAGACTTTGCAAGCCAGCACCTTTAACTGCTGAGCCATCTCTCTAGCCCAGCTTCCTTTTTTCTTTTTCTTCTGTTTTTTGGTTTTTGGTTTTTTGCTGTAGGGTCTCGCTCTAGCCCAGGCTGACCTGTAACTCACTATGTAGTCTCAGGGTGCCCTCGAAGTCACAGTTTGAGCCACCAACCTCTTTTTCCTGAGTGCGGGGATTAAATGAGTGCACCACCATGCTTGGCTAAAAGCTTGCTTTTTTTTTTTTTTAATTTACTTGACAGAAAGAGAGAGAGGTGTATATAGAAAGAACAGGTGCACCAGGGCCTCAGCCACTGCAAGTAAACTCCAGACGTATGGCCACCTTGTGCATCTGCATCTGGCTTATGTGGGTACTGGGGAATTAAACCTGGGTCCTTAAGGTTTTGCAGGCAAGCGCCTTAACTGCTAAGCCATCTCTCCAGCCTGGCTAAAAGATTTTTAAGTTTTATTTATTAATTTTTTAGTTAGGTTCCTCTTTTCCTTATTTTTTATTACTTCTTTCTCTCTCTTTTTCTTTCTCTGTGTATGTGTGTCTGAGAGAGAGAAAGAGAGAGAGAGAGAGAGAGAGAGAGAGAGAGAGAGAGAGAGAATGGGCATGCCAGGGCCTCTAACTACTGAAAATGAACTCCAAACCCATGAATTACTATGTGCATCTGGCTTATGTGGGTACTGGGGAATTGAACCTGGGTTCTTAGGCATTACAGGCAAATGCCTTAACTGGTAAATTATTTTTAAGTACCTCCAGCCTAAGCTTCCTCTTCTTTTTTTTTTCCAGGGTAGGGTCTCACTCTAGCTCAGGCTTACCTTGAATTCACTCTATAGTCTCAAGGTGGCCTGGAGTTCACAGTGATCCTCCTACCTCTGCCTCCTTTTGAGTTCTGGGATTAAAGGTATGCACCACCATGCCCGGATTTTTTTTTTCCCTCGCTTCCTGTTTTCTTAAGGGTACAGTCATTGAGTTGGGGCTCACCCTAAGATTTCCTCCTCCGAAGTGCTCTGGGGACCCCCATGTACCACTACCTGGCTGTACTTCTTTTTTTCACTTTCTTTCTTTTCTTCTTTCTTTCTTTCTTTCTTTTTCTTTTTCTTTTTTTTTTGAGGTAGGTCTCACTCTAGCCCAGGCTGACCTGGAATTCACTATGTAGTCTCAGGGTGGCCTGAACTCATGGTGATGCTCCTACCTCTGTCTCCCGAGTGCTGGAACTAAAGGCATGAGTTAGTATGTCTGGTCCAGAATTTTGATTTAATCAGGTCTGAAAGAAACTTGGAACAACTCCCATGTTTAGGAAACCGGAGTTTGAATTATTCTGTGGCAAAATCAAAACTGTGCAACACCGTTCCCCTGATCAACCACCTTTCTTTCTAAGTGGTGGGTAGAGTGGGGACTCAGACTCGGACTGGGCCAGGGCTGGGCTACGTTTAGACAAGTGCCTCTAAATGAACTAGAAATGAACTAGTCTCTTTTCTTGTTTGCAAAATCATATCCATCTCACAGTGGCTAAAAGAGAGAAGAATACTTACAACGCTATGCATGACCCATAGCCTCCTAAGGACATCGGCCGACACGTTTAGCTGGTGGGCACATGCAGCGTAGTACGTAGCCAGTGTCCTAGCACATGTAAGGTCCTGGGCTCGATCCCTAGTAAAACACACACATACACACACACACACACACACACACACTTAGAAGGAAAAGGAAATGAAAGAAAGAAAGAAGAAAAGAGGGCTGGATAAATGGTTCAACAGACAAGGAGCTTGCCTGCAAAGCCTAAGGATCTAGGTTTGATTCCCCAGGACCCATGTACACAAGGTAGCCCAAGGGTGTGGAGTTTGTTTGCTGTGACTAGAGGTCCTGGAACACCCATTCTCTCTCTCTCTACCTGCCTCTCTCTCTCTCTCTTTCTCAAATAAATAAATAAAATATTATGAAAAAGAAGGAAGACAAGAAGGAAAAAAGAAAGATCTAGACACATCCCAGCACCTTGGAGAAGAAGGCAGGAAGATTAGGAGTTTAAGGTTGTCCTTGGCAACATAGTGAATTTGAGGTCAGCCTGGACTACAAGAGACTCCATCTCAAAAAAATCAACAACAACAACAACAAAAAACCCCCTTCCTTGCCTTTTTTCAAAAGTATTTTATCTTTATTTATTTATTTGAGAGACAGAGAAAGAGGAAGGGGGAGAGACAGTATGTATATGTGAGATGGAGGGAGGTAGGAAGGGAGAGAAAAAGAAAGAGAGAGAGAGAGAGAGAGAGAGAGAGAGAGAGAGAATAGGTGCAATAGGGCTTCCAGCCGCTGCAAAGGAATTCCAGACGCATGTGCCATCTTGTGTATCTGGCTTACATGGGTCCTTTGGCTTTGCAGGCAAGTGCCCTAACCACTAAGCAATCTCTCCAGCCCTCCTTTCCTTTTTTATTTTCTTTATTTCTTTATTTTGGTTTTTCAAGGTAGGGTCTTGCTCTAGCTCAGGCTGACCTGGAATTCACTATGTAGTCTCAGTGTGACCTCATGTGGCCTCGAACTCATGGCAATCCTCCTACCTCTACCTCTCAAGTGCTGGGATTTAAGGTATATACCACCATGCCTGGCTTCTTTTTGTTTATTTTAGAGAGAGGGAGGCAGAGGGAGAGAGAGAAAGAATTGGTGTGCTAGGGCCTCAGCCATTGAAATCTAACTCCAGATGCTTGTGCCACCTAGTGGGCATGTGTGACCTTGCACTTGCCTCACCTTTGTGTGTCTGACTTACATGGGATCTGCAGAGTCAAAAATGGGTCCTTAGGTTTGCAGGTGAGTGTCTTAACTGATAAGTCATCTCTCCAGCCCCTTTTTTCTTTTTTTTGGTTTTTCAAGTTAGGGGTTCATTCTATCCCAGGCTGACCTGGAATTCACTATGGAGTCTCAAAGTGGCCTCGAACTCGTGGTGATCCTCCTACCTTTGCAGGCAAATGCCTTAACCACTAAGCCATTTCTCCAGCCCTTCTTTCCTTTTTTAAAAAATATTTTATTTTCAATTTATTTATTTGAGAGAGAGAGAGAGAGAGAGAGAGAGAGAGAGATACAGAAATAGGCAGGTAGACAGAGAAAGAGAGAATGGGCATTGCCAGGGCCTCTAGCCACTGCAAATGAACTCCAGGTGCATGTGCCCCCTTGTGCATCTGGCTAACGTGGGTCCTGGGGAGTCGAACCTGGATCCTTTGGCTTTGCAGGCAAGTGCCTTAACCACTAAGCCATCTCTCCAGCCCCTTTCTTTCCTTTTGAAAATATTTCTGTTTATTTATTTGCAAGCAGAGAAAGGACAGAGAGAATGGGCACACTAGGGGCTCCAGGCACTGCAAACAAGCTCAAGATGCATGCACCGCTCTGTGCATTTGGCTTTTACGTGGGAACTGGGAAATTGAACCAGGGTCGTTAGGATTTGCAGTCACAGGCCTAACTACTAAGCCATCTCCCCAGTCCAAGGATTCTTTCTTTTAGAGAGCTTTGAGATTGTAATCCAGACCAATGTGTGTGAGTGTGTGTATGAACGTGTGTGTTCATGTGCATATCAGGGAAAATGGAAGAATTTGAGAATGGGGAACAGAAGAGGAAGAAACAACAACGTGGCGGGGACCATAGGAGAGCACATGCCATCTTTTATGTGTTGGGCCGATGCAAGAGAAGGAGAACATGGGCTGGAGAGATGACTTAGTGGTTAAGCACTTGTCTACACAGCCTGAGGACCCACAGTTTGATGCTCCAGATCCCACATAAGCCAGACACACAAAGGTGAGGCAAGCTCAAGGTGGTACATGCCCACCACATGCCACAAGCATCTGGAGTTTGATTGTAGTGGCCGAGGCCATGGTGCCAATTCTCTCTCTCCCTCTCTCTGTCGCTCTAAAATAAAAACTAAATCCATAAAAATACATAAAAAGGTGTGTGCCACCACACTCGGCTGAATCCAGCTTAGAAAAAAATAGAGAAGGAGAACAGAAGCCAGTGTGATGGCACAAGCCTAGAATCCCAGCACTTCATGAGTTCAAGGTTACTGGTGGCTAGAAAATGAGTGGGAGGCCAGCCTGGACTATAGGAGACTGCCTTACAAAGAAATCTTGCCGAGTGTAGTGGTGCACGCCTTTAATCCCAGCACTCGGGAGGCAGAGGTAGGAGGATCGCCGTGAGTTCGAGGCCAGCTGAGATGACATAGTGAATTCCAGGTCAGCCTGGGCTACAGCAAGACCCTACCTTGGAAAAACATGGCTGGTGAAATGGCTTAGTGGTTACGGCATTTGCCCTGCGAAGCTTAAGTACCCCTGTTCTATGCCCCAGGACCCACGTAAGCCAGATGCACAAGGGGGCGCATGAGTCTGGAGTTCATTTGCAGTGGCTGGAGGCCCTGGTGTGCCTATTCTCTCTCTATCTGTCTGCCTCTCTCTATTTTTTCTCAAATAAATAAATAATAATACACACACACACACATATATATATAGAAAAAGCAAACAAAAAAGAAAAGGAAAGAGAAAGAAGGAAAGAAAGAAAGAAGGAAGGAAAGAAAGAAAGGAAGAAAGAAGGAAAGAAAGAACGACTGTGTTATGGGGGAAGAAGAGACGTGCTCATGGTGTGTGTACACAGGTGTGAGGACCTGTGGAGGAAGGTGACGCTGTGAGGGGATTCTTCATGGGTGCTCAGTGGACCTGGGCAGAGAACCCTGAGCCAGCTTGGGGTGAACATCAGGCCCAACCAGTGGCTCACTCCTGCCCTGCCCAGCCCAGAAATAGATCCCCGGAGCAGAGGTGCTTCCCCGCCTCGCTGGCAGTCTCTCGTCTTGGCCGCCTCTCGGCTGCCGCTGCTGACAGGAGCTTTGATCTCGGGTTATCAGGGCCCGACCCTGCACCCGGCCTGTTCTGCCAGCACCGCCCCCCTGCCCTTCGCCCACTGCCCAGCTCCTCAAAGGGCATTCTAGAAGGTCAGTGAGGGGAGGGGCAGGCCTGTCCTGTGTCCAGTTGGCCTTGGAGTGGGAATCCTGGCAGGACCAGGATTTACTCTGTGGCCGCGATGGACAGGGGCTTGGTGTGTGGGCGGGGGGATGAGCTGTCTAAGTGGAGCGAAAACCACACGAGGCCCTGTGACCATGCATGGGACTCCATGTCCTCATGGGGCCTGGGCCAACTTCACCCCAGATAACTGGAAACCAGAAATCTTCCTTTCTTGTCTTAAAGTGGCTGTTGAGTCATTGGATAGCCTTGTGTAAAACCTGGTTCCTTCTCGCTGGACCTCCATTTTCATCCCCCATCTTGTAAAATGAAGTGCTCTTACAACTATGGAAGTGTTTCTCCAAATCAAACCGCATGTAAGAACAGCTCTTCAAGCCGATGGAAGGCGGGTGAGGCCGGCTGAGTGGCTGAAGCCCCGGGGAGTTTCTCTCTCACCTCTGGTTTTGTTTGGTTGTATTTATTTATATTGTGTGTGCACGTGTGCATGCTTGTCTCTGTGTGTGGGGCACATATGCATGTGCATGCACAGGGAGGTCAATGTTGGGTGATTTCTTTCCTTTTAAATATTTTTTTTTGTATTCATTTTAGTTTTTAAATTTTTAATTCTTTTGGTTTTTTGAGGTAGGGTCTCACTCTAGTTCAGGCTGACCTGGAATTTACCCTGTAGTCTCAGGGTGGCCTCGAACTCATAGCTATCCTCCTACCTCTGCCTCCCTAGTGCTGGGATTAAAGGCATGCACCATCACGCCTGACTCTCTCTCTCTCTCTTTTATTTTTATTTATTTATTTGGGAATGGCAGACAGAGAGAGAAACAGGCAGATATATATATAGAGAGAATGGGCGCGCCAGGGCTTCCAGCCACTGCAAACGAACTCCAGATGCGTGCGCCCCCTTGTGCATCTGGCTAACGTGGGTCCTGGGGAATCGATCCTCAAACTGGGGTCCTTAGGCTTCACAGGCAAGTGCTTAACTGTTAATCCATCTCACCAGCCCCTTTTTTTTTCTAAATATTTAATTAATTTATTTATTTGAGAGAGAGAGAGAGAGAGAGAGAGAGAGAGAGAGAGAGAGAGAGAATGGGCACACCAAGACCTCCAGCCACTGCAAATGAACTCCAGACACATGTGCCACTTTGTCATCTGGTTTACGTGGGTCCTGGGAAATCAAAGCTGGGTCCTTAGGCTTCTAGACAAGCTACCTCTCCATCTTTGCAGCCCTCAAGTCCTCATTCTTGAGGCAGCAAACACCTAACCCACTGAGCTATCTCCCTACCTGTGGCGGTTTGATTCAGGTGTCCCCCATAAATTTAGATGTTCTGAATGCTAGGTTCCCAGCTGACGGAGATTTGGGAATTAATGCGTCCTGGAGGGAGTGTATTGTTGGGGGCAGGCTTATGGGTGTTATAGCCAGTTTCCCCATGCCCGTGTTTGGCACACTCTCCTGTTGCTATTGTCCACCTTATGTTGGCCAGGGGGTGATGTCCACCCTCTGCTCATGCCATCATTTCCCCCTGCCATCGTGGAGCTTCCCCTTGAGCCTGTTAGCCAAAATAAATCTCTTTTCCCCAGAAGCTGTTCTTGGATGGGTGATTTCTACCAGCAATGCTGAACCTGACTGCAACACTACCTCTTACCTTTTTTGTTTTCTTTTAGAGACAGTGTCTCAATATGTAGCCCAGACTGACTTTAACTCTCCGTCCTCCTGTCTCAGCTTCCAGACACTAGGAAGTACAGGTGGCTGTAACCACCACCACCAGGCTCTAGTTCGTGTATTGTGACCTAGGGCTGCTGTCTAGCCAGGGTTGCAGACTGGAAGTATTGTCTCCGGGTCAGGAAGGCTGTAAGTGTGAAGTGAAGTCAGTGGGACCGAGCTCTCTCTGAAACCCATAGAGGACCAGGCGCTGGGGAAGGAAGGCCTGTTTGTTCTCTCTCGCTTCTGGAAATGCTCAACCTTGACGTTCCCTGGGGCCTGGGTGCATCACTCTATTCTCTATGTTCACGTGACCTCTCACTATGTCTCCTCAGGGCATCTGCTTGACACAAAAAGAGGGAGAAAGAAAGAGAGAGAGAGAGAGAAAGAGAGAGAGAGAGAGAGAACGGGCGCACCAGGACCAGGGCCTCCAGCCGCTGCAAATTCCAGACACACGCACCACCTTGTGCTTTTGGCTTACGTGGGTCTGGGGGGATCAAACCTGCGTCCTTTGGCTTTGCAGGCAAACACTTTAACCACTAAGCCATCCCTCCAGCCCCTCCTTTTTCTTTTACAGTGCTGGGATTTGAACCAAGGGCCCACAACTTACGAGATAAGCAACCTCTTTGCTATCCTTCCCTCCTTCCTCTTCTTCCCCCGTCTCTCTTTCTTTTTAAATATATTATTTATTTATTTATTTGAGAGAGAAAAGGAGGGAGAGAAGCAGAGAGAGAGAGGGAATGGGCATGCCAGGGCCTCCAGCCATTGCAAATGAACTCCAGATGCATGCGCCCCTTGTGTATCTGGCTTATATGGGTCCTGGAGAATCAAACTGGGATCCTTTGGCTTTGCAGGCAAATACCTTAACCACTAAGCCATCTCTATAGCTCCTGTTTCTCTTTGTTGTTAGGATCTCAGGATCCCAGGCTGACCTTAAACTCACTATGTAGTTAAGGACTTAAATACCTCATCCTGTTGCCTCGACCTCCCAAGTGCTGGGATTACAGATGTGGTCCACCAGACCCAGTTTATGCTGGAGATTGAACCTAGGGCATCTTCCATGTGGGGCAAGCACTTTGTCAACTGAGCTACATGCCTAGCCTACCAGCTTCCTCTTTTCTTCTGTAAATATAAAATTATTTATTTATTTGAAAGTGGGGGAAAGGGCGGGGAATGGGCATGTCAGGGCCTCCTGCCACTGCAAATAGACTCCAGATACATGTGCCACTTTGTGCCTCTGGCTTTATGTGGGTACTGGGGAATTCAACCCAGGCTGTCAGACTTTGCAAGCCAGCACCTTTAACTGCAGAGCCATCTCTCTAGCCCAGCTTCCTTTTTTCTTTTTCTTCTGTTTTTTGGTTTTTTGGTTTTTTGCTGTAGGGTCTCGCTCTAGCCCAGGCTGACCTGTAACTCACTATGTAGTCTCAGGGTGCCCTCGAACTCACAGTTTGAGCCACCAACCTCTTTTTCCTGAGTGCGGGGATTAAATGAGTGCACCACCATGCTTGGCTAAAAGCTTGCTTTTTTTTTTTTTTTTTTTTTAATTTACTTGACAGAAAGAGAGAGAGGTGTATATAGAAAGAACAGGTGCACCAGGGCCTCAGCCACTGCAAGTAAAGTCCAGACGCATGGCCACCTTGTGCATCTGCATCTGGCTTATGTGGGTACTGGGGAATCAAACCTGGGTCCTTAAGGTTTTGCAGGCAAGCGCCTTAACTGCTAAGCCATCTCTCCAGCCTGGCTAAAAGATTTTTAAGTTTTATTTATTAATTTTTTAGTTAGGTTCCTCTTTTCCTTATTTTTTATTACTTCTTTCTCTCTCTTTTTCTTTCTCTGTGTATGTGTGTCTGAGAGAGAGAAAAAGAGAGAGAGAGAGAGAGAGAGAGAGAGAGAATGGGCATGCCAGGGCCTCTAACTACTGAAAATGAACTCCAAACCCATGAATTACTATGTGCATCTGGCTTATGTGGGTACTGGGGAATTGAACCTGGGTTCTTAGGCATTACAGGCAAATGCCTTAACTGGTAAATTATTTTTAAGTACCTCCAGCCTAAGCTTCCTCTTCTTTTTTTTTTTTTTTTCCAGGGTAGGGTCTCACTCTAGCTCAGGCTTACCTTGAATTCACTCTATAGTCTCAAGGTGGCCTGGAGTTCACAGTGATCCTCCTACCTCTGCCTCCTTTTGAGTTCTGGGATTAAAGGTATGCACCACCATGCCTGGATTTTTTTTTTTCCCCTCGCTTCCTGTTTTCTTAAGGGTACCAGTCATCTTGAGTTGGGGCTCACCCTAAAGATTTCCTCCTCCGAAGTGCTCTGGGGACCACCATGTACCACTACCTGGCTGTACTTCTTTTTTTCACTTTCTTTCTTTTCTTCTTTCTTTCTTTCTTTCTTTTTCTTTTTCTTTTTTTTTTGAGGTAGGGTCTCACTCTAGCCCAGGCTGACCTGGAATTCACTATGTAGTCTCAGGGTGGCCTGAACTCATGGTGATGCTCCTACCTCTGTCTCCCGAGTGCTGGGATTAAAGGTGTGTGCCACCCCACCTGGCCGTACTTCTGAGACTTGGGAATGCTGGGTTGCCCTCCTGTGCCTTTACCCACTGGTGCCCACACACTCAGAAGCCGCTCTCCCACACTTTCCCCAGGGACAAGGTTCCAGTCGGGGGTCTGAGTGGGAAACCCACTCTCAGCCACCCATTGCCCTCGGCAAATGGGCCAGGACGCTGGCCTGGCTCCCTGCAGTCCAGCCCCACTGACGTGGGGAAGGCCTTGAAAACAGGAAGGGGTTGGTTGAACAGGCTCTGACTCATATGGTGGCCAGCTGCCCTGTGCCAGGCTGTGCCAATCTCGAAGCAAGGTGTAACCGCGGCCTGGCTCACCTGGAGGAGGGGCAGCTTGGGCCCTGGCGGAGACCTGCCAACTGTATGCAAACACATTTGCGTGCATTTACTTTGCAGCTCTTTCACAACGCTTGGGTTTCTCTAGGCAAATGCTGGCCTTTGAAGCCCACTTTCTTTACAAGGTATGGAAATTCATGCTTTGAACTGTGCCCATGTGGCGGGCAGATGAGTCAGGCCCAGTTTGTGGTGGTCTTGGGAACAAGGGTCAGCGTGGTGATTGGCATTCGAGAAGTTGGCTGTGTCTTGGGATTGCTTAGCTGGGTTTATACCCAGCGGCTCCAAGTGTGGTCCCCTAGGACCTGCAGTATTGACTACTGGGAGGCTCTGTGAGAAACGTAGAGGGCTAGAGCGATGGCTCAGTGGTTAAGGCACTTGCCTGCAAAGTCTTAAGAACCTGGGGTCCATTCCCCAGCACCCACGTAAAGTCAGATACACAGGGTGGTGCCTGCGTCTGGAGTTGGTTTGCAGGGGCTAGAGAAATGCAGAGGCTTGGGTCCCGCCCAAAGCTTCCTAAATATCACTGCTCCAGGCTTCACTAGCTTCAACGAGAGGTTGGAAATGCGTGACTGCTTTGAGAGTCAACCCCAAGCTATTTGTGGTAGCTCCCAAATGGCATAGGATTCTGAGGCTCAGAGGGAAAACACGTCACACTCCATTAGCCACATCCACCACAGGTGGAGGATAGAGTGCATACTCTCCCTGGACTTTCCGAGGCTACTTCATGATTCCTTTATGAAAACACAGAGGAAGAAAGCTGGGTATGGTGGTGAATGCCTGTAATCCAGCAATAGGGGTGGAGGAAGGAAGATGAGGAGTTCAAGGTTATCTTCTGCTACATAGGAAATTCAAAGCTAGCTTGGGATATATGAGACTTTATCTTAAAAAAGAAAAAATACCTGGCAGCTGGGCCAGGTAGCACATCCTTCAATCCCAGCACTCGGGAGGCAGAGGTAGGAGGATCACGATGAGTTCAAGGTCAGCCTGAGACTACATAGTGAATTCCAGGTCAGCCTGGGCTAAAGAGATACTCTACCTCAAAATCCTAAAAACAACAATCACAAAAGATACCTGGAGGGATTTGCTGTGGGGAGGACCTGACTTTAGATCTCCAGAGCCGGTGTCAAACATACATACACCTGTAATCCCAGCACTGGGGAGGTGGAGCCAGGAGGATCTCTAGAGCTTTCTAGCTAGCTTGTCTAGCCAAATCAGCTCAAGGTTCAGTGACAGACCCTGACTCAAAAACAAAATAAGGGCTGGAGGAATGGCTTAGTGGTTAAGGCGCTTGCCTGGGAAGCCTAAAGACCCAGGTTCAATTCCCCAGGACCCACGTAAGCCAGATGCACAAGGTGATGCATGCATCTGGAGTTCATTTGCAGTGGCTGGAGGCCCTGGTGTGCCCATTCTCTCCCTTTCTCTTTCTCTCTCCAAAGAAGAACAAAAGAAAAGGAATGGAAGAAGACTGAGGAGTTGAATGGGGTTCATTTTAAAAATTTATTTAGTTATTTATTTATTTGACAGAGAAAGAGGGAGAGAGAGAGAGAGAATGGGTGCTTCAGAGCCTCCAGCCACTGCAAACTAACTCCAGACATGTGCACCCCTTGTGCATCTAGCTAACATGGGTCCTGGGGGATTGAACTGGAGTCCTTTGGCTTTGCAGGCAAATGCCTTCACCGCTAAGCCATCCCTCGAGCCCAAGTTCATTTGTTTTGAGACAAGGTCTCATTTTATTGTCCAGGTAGGCCTTGAACTTGTAATCCTTCTGCCTCGGCTTCCCGACAGTGTTGGAACTCACAGCGGCTTGGGCCATCTCATCTTTCCAACCTACACAACTGGGTTCTATGGAATCCCTTTGGCTAATTCTCCAAAGCTCACCACACACACAAAAAATCCCTGGGCTGGAGTGATGGCTTAGTGGTTTAAGGTGCTTGCCTGCAAAGCCCAAGGACCCAGGTTCGATTACCCAGTATCCACGTAAAGCCAAATACACAAGGTGGCACATGTGTCTGGAATTTGTTTGCAGTGGTTAGAGGCCCTGGTACATCCATTCTCTCTCTCTGTGTCTCTGTTTCTTTATCTGCCCCCCCCCCGTCAAATAAATAAATAAAATATTAAGAAAAAAAGTCCCTCAGGCTATGAAGTGGTACCCATTGAAGAAGGGAGCAGATAAAGCAGAAATGAGGAAGACGGTTTTTAGAGGCCCATGGATGGGCCAATCCCGTTGATTCCAGAGGCATTCCAGAAGCAGAGAGCTGGAAAAATTAAAATAATGATAAATAAAAATACAACTAAAAAAGAAGGGAAGAGAGCAGCGGGCCCCTGGAAGTAGGAGAATGGGAGATAAGCCACTCCAACCCCCTGACTTCCTCTGCTTCCTCAGAGCCTGGCTGTGTATAAACTGTATGCAAATGTGTTTACTTTATATTTAATTTCAATCGGAGTCACTCAGTTGTCAGGAGCTACAACAACATGTCAGTCTGCTTGAACAAACAAGCATTGCAAGAGTGGAAATATTTCAGAAAAAACAGACACGATGTTATGACATCTCAAAGCCGCCCCACCACGGGAAGGGAACAGAGAAAGCGAGGGGTGGGGCGGGGGGGAGGAGTGAGAAGAAGAAGAAGAAGGGGAAGAAAGCCGCAGAAAGATCTATTTTCCCTGGCCCAGGCCCTGGAGGGTCAGCTGCAAACAAAATAGGTTTTTTATTACTTGTGTGGTGTGCGTGCGTGCGTGGGGTGGGGGAGTTCCCCTGCTCCCTGGCGTTAATGGGTTTTGTCAGCTGAAGAGGAGGCCTGTTTGGCAGGTACCCTTTGGTGTCCCCGTTGAGTCCTAGGGAGGAAATCAGGGAAGAAAGAAAAGACAAACCCACCAGGATTAACTTAATTGGTGATGGGGAGACCAGTTGCTTGGTTGAGTATGACAGCCTGATCCAAAGCTGTTTTTCTTTTTACTCCCAACTGGGGCTGTTTTCCAAACTTCCTTTAGAGGTAGGGATGTGTGTGGGGTAGGGGGGATGCATATTTCATTTTCATTTATTTTATTTTATTATTTTATTTTTCCCCTTGAGGCAGGGTATCACTCTAGCCCAGACTGACCTGGAATTCACTATGTAGCCTCAGGCTGGCCTCGAACTCACAGCGATCCTCCTACCGTGGCCTCCTGAGTGCTGGGGTCGAAGGCGTATGATACCATACCCTGCCTATTTGGATTTTTGAGACTGGGTATCACCATAAGTAACCCTTCCTGGCCTTGTTTGCATGATGCTCCTGCTTCCAATTCTCAAATGCTGGGATTACAGGCGTATGTTACCAATAACGGTTTATGTGGGACTGGGACTTGAACCCAGCCAGGACTCCGCGCATATTAGGCAAACACTACATCCCCAGCCCTCATGATGAATATTTTAAATTTAAAATTCAAAGCTAAAGCTGGGCGTGGTGGTGCACGCCTTTAATCCCAGCACTCGGGAGGCAGAGGTAGGAGGATCACCGAGTTTGAGACCACCCTGTGACTACATAGTGAATTCCAGGTCAGCCTGGCCTAGAGTGAGACCCAATCTCGAAAAACAACAACAACAACAACAACAACAACAAATCCAAATAAGCAGGGTGTGGTATCACACACCTTTGACTCCAGCACTCAGGAGGCCGAGGTAGGAGGATCACTGTGAATTCGAGGCCAGCCTCGATCAAAGGCGTGTGCCACCATGCCCAACAGAGAGAGACAGAGAGATTGGGCCCACAAGGGCCTCCAGCAACTGCAAAGGAACTCCAGACGCATGTGCCATCTTGTGCATCTGGCTTTAAATCCATACCGGGCAATCAAACTCGGGTTGATAGGCTTTGCAGTCAAACTCCTTAACCTCTGAGCCATCTCTCCAGCCCAATAAATAATTTCTTATTCAGCACCTAATATGCACTGCCAACTCTGGGTCATGTCCACTCCCAGCCAGAACCCTGTAAAGCTGAATTACTCTCTTCCTTCACTGGACATCCAGAGCCTGTGGCCTAGAGAGGAAATCCCACAGCCATAGAGCTGGAAGCAAGACATGAATTCAAGTTCAGATGTCTGGCTCCAAAGTCAGCCTTCTTCCTGCTATGCGAGGAGCTTGGTTGAAGTCGAGTTGAAGGAGAGACAGTGCGTGGCAAGGTGATTTTTGGAGTCTTGCGGAGCTGCTAGCCAGCACATTCAAGCCGAGCCTGCTCACTCCTGAAATGAATTTGCCCAGAAAAAAAAAAAAAAAAAGAACAGTGTACTTGTCCAAATGAAGGACTGAGCAGCTGCCTCGGGGGTGTGCCCCAAGATGTTGGCAAGTGATTGTCCCAGAAAAGCCTCCCCTGGCCACCTGTCACACGGCCTCAAATTCCACTAACACAGAAGTATGCCACGGATCTTCCATGAGGGCCATTTTTTGAGGCCTGGTTTTAGTGGGGATATTTTGAGATCACACCTATGCCCTTCCTCAAAGTTGCTTTCTCACTGGGTATCTACTTTGGCTTTGGAAGGTGGGTTTATAATACAGGTATGGGGGGGGGGCAAGTGTGAGGGAGGAGACATTACTGGGGAGGCAGCCAGAGAGAGAGAGAGAGAGAGAGAGAGAGCGAGCCCATGGCTGAGGATGGATCCACAGTTGTGTGGGTGCAGGGTTAGTGGAGACAATGCGCTCCGTGTGTTTCAGAGAACAAGCCTCATAGGGCCCCACCTGTCCCATTGCCAGACGTGGCTGCTGTGCTTTAGACTGGACCCCTAAATAGCCATGAGAGGACAGGGGGAGCCCCGTGCTTGCCATGGGACTATAGAAAGTCCCAGCTGCTATTCAGCAAGCCCTTAACCTCACGTAGTCACGTCCCTTCTTACTCCTTTTTCCATGGTTACCCCACCTGTAGGATTACTCGGTCATATTTCCTCTTAAACCAAGTCACTTAAAAAAGAAATAGCCTGTTGGGCGTGGTGGCACACACCTTTAATCCCAGCACTTGGGAAGCAGAGGTAGGAGGATCACCATGAGTTCAAGGCCAGCCTGTGACTACATAGTGAATTCCAGTTCTAGGTCACAGGTCAGCCTGGACTAGAGCAAGACTCTTCCTTGAAAAACCAAAAAGAAAGAAAGAGAGAGAGAGAGAGAGAGAGAGAGAGAGAGAGAGAGAAGGAGACAGAGAGAAATAGCCATCTATTTTAAGGCTAGTAGACTTGATTTTTCTTTCTCAAGAAGATATACAGAAAAACCTGTTGTTTTTGTGTGGCCAATGCAAGGTCCCCCCCCCCCCTTAGGAGAAAGTATTTTATTATTATTTTTTCAAGGTGTTGTTTGAAAAAAAATGTATATAAATATATTGGTTTTTCAAGGTAGGGTTTCAGTCTTGCCCAGGCTGACCTGCAATTCACTATGTAGTCTCAGGCTGTCTTCAAACTCATGGTGATCCTCCTACTTCTGCCTCCCTGAGTGCTGGGATTGAATGAGTGTACCATCATGCCTGGCCTGAATTTCTGACAACTTTAATACATATATGTAATGCATTTAAAATTTTTTTTGTTTATTTTTATTTATTTATTTGAGAGTGACAGAGAGAGAGAGAGAGAGAGAGAGGGAGGGAGAGAGAATGGGTGCGCCAGGGCTTCCAGCCACTGCAAATGAACTCTAGATGCATGCTCCCCCTTGTGCAACTGGCTAACTGTGGGTCCTGGGGAATGAAGCCTCGAACTGGGGTCCTTAGGCTTCACAGGCAAGCGCTTAACCGCTAAGCCATCTCTCCAGCCCTATGTAATGTATTTTGATTATATTCATTGCCCTACTCTTGACCCCCCAATCCCACTTCTGCTGAATTCCTTCTTCCCAATGAGTCCAGTGTTTACTTTAATGTGTGTGTGTGTGTGTGTGTGTGTGTGTGTGTGTGTAAAACACATTAGTGTTGCTTCTATGAGCATTGATAGAGGCTTATGTTGCAGTCAGGTTCACATTGCTGGCAGAAAACACCCGACCAAGAGCAGCTTATGGGAAAAAAAGGTTTATTTTGGCTTACAGACTCAAGGGGGAAACTCCATGATGGCAGGGAAAACAACAGCATGAGCAGAGGATGGACATCACCTGACCAACATCAGATGGCAAACGGCAACAGGAGAGTGTGCCAAGCACTGGCAAGAGAAAGCTGGCTATGACACCCATAAGCCAGCCCCTTCTCCAGGAGGGTTGAATTCTCAGATTGCCATCAGCTGGGGACATGGCATGGGGACACCTGAATCAAACTACCACAAGGAGCAACCTACCAATGGCTACATCACTAAAGAAAATGTCCTCCCCTCTCCCCCAGCAACCATTCACTTTCAAATAACTCCTCAGGGAGGGGTTGGAAGCCACCTGAGCCCTTCCTCCATACATGACAGAATATTGATGGACCCAATATTGTGCAGGTCTCATGCAGGTACCGACAGCCACTGTACGGTCATGAATGCAACATCATGTCGGAAAGACAGCACTCCTCTGCCTCTTACATTCTGTTATTTTTATTTTTTAAAAGATGTTCTGTATTTATTTGCAAGTAGAGACAGACATAGAGAGAGAATGGGCACACCAGGCCTCCAGTTGCTGCCAATGAACTCCAGATGCATGCGCCACTTTGTGCATCTGGCTTTATGTAGTGTGGTGGATTGATTCAGGTGTCTCTCATAAACTTAGATATTCTGAATGCTAGGTTCCCGGATGCTGGAGTTTTGGGAATTAAAGCCTTCTGGATGCAGTGTATTGTTCAGGGCAGGTTTAGGGGTGTTATAGCCAGTTCCCCATGCCAGTGTTTGATACACTCTCCTATTCCTGTTGTCCACCTTATGTGAACCAAGGGATGATGTCCACCCTCTGCTCATGCCATCATTTTCCCCTGCCATCGTGGAACTTCCCCTCAAGCCTGTGAGCCAAAATAAACTTCTTTTTCCCACAAGCTGCTCTTGGTTGGGTGATTTCTACCAGCAATGCGAACCTGACTGCAACATGTAGGTACTGGAGACTCTAACCCAGGTTGTTAGGCTTTTAGGCAAGCATCTTATCCACTAAGCCATTTCCCCAGCCCCTGGCTCTTACATTCTCCCTGCCTCCTCTTCTGCAGTGTTCCCTGAACCTTGGAAGGGGGTGATCTAGATGTCTCATTTGTGGCTGAGCACTCAGTAGTCACTTATCCTCAGCACTGGGAGGAGTTTTGAGTCTGTGCATTTAAGTTTTTTTTTTTTTAATTAATTTATTTACTAGATACTGAGAGACAGAGAGAGAGAGAGAGAGAGAGGGAGAGAGGGAGAGAGAGAATGGGCGTGCCAGGGTCTCTAGCCACTGCAAACTTACTCCAGATGCATGTGCCACGATGTGCATCTGGCTAACATGGGACCAGGAGAATTGAACCTGGGTCCTTAGGCTTTGTGGGCAAGCGCCTTAACTGCTAAGCCATCTCTCCAGCCCTGCATTTAAGTTTTTAATCAGTTTCTCAAAGAGTTAACATGGGGCTGGGGGTTTAGCCCAGTGGATAGAGTTCTCTAGCACGCACGAAGCCCTGTGTTCAGTCTTCAGCACCACATAAAACTGGTGGTGCATGCAGGTACTCCCAGCACTTGGGAGGTGGAGGCGGGGCCAGCTTAGGAAACGTCTCTCCAGAGTCAGGGATTCCTTCATTGTCCCCCTGTGGCTCAGCATCTCCCACACGCAGACAGACAGTCTTGTCTTTCTTCCTACCTTCTTCTGTTGGCTTTAGCACTCCTACAGGTTGCTGGCAGAGGCAGGTCTTGGGGGTGGGGATCTTGTTGGAGGGGCATCAACCCCTACCGAGGAGGCAGGGGTGGGAGAGTTGAGGTCAGGTAAGGATCCCTAGAGAAAGAGACAGTGATTAAAGCTTGGTCATAGCCTGTGGGTGGTGGGCCATTGTTTCTTAAAATTCTTTCTTTGTTTGTTTCTTTCAGAGAGAGAGAGAGAGAGAGAGAGAGAGAGAGAGAAAGAGAATGGGTATGCCAGGGCCTCTAGCCACTGCAAACAAACTCCAAATGCACGCACCATCTTGAACATCTGGCTTTACGTGGGTCCTGGGGAATCGAACTGGGGTCCTCAGGCTTTGCAGGAAAGTGCCCCTGACTGCTGAGCCATCTGTCCAGCCCAGCAGTTGTTCTGGAGTGAGGCTGGGTGCTTCCGGCCCCTTTGGCAGGGCCATGGCCCACCAGAGCTTTCTTTCCTTCCTTCTGGAAGAAGGGGACTTGGCAAGGCCAGATCCCGGCCTCAGCCCTCCACAGCAGCAGATGTTCATCGTTACTTTAGAAAAAACGGTGGCCCGAGGCCCAGGGCACGTCCGAGGATCACTTTAGGGCCCTGGGGAAAGCGGGGGGCCCTTGCACAGGGTCAGCCTCCACACACCCCAGAAGCAGGTGTTCTGCAAGCTTCCCACACAGGGCCTGCCAAAATCCCTCCTCCCGCTAGGCAGCACGCACGCAGGCGTGCTATTTCATCCAAGGAGCAGCTGGCAGGGCCGGCGAGGGGACATGTGCGGTGGCGAATGGGATGTGGGCTGGAGGCTCTGGCTGACCTGCGGCCCTTGGTCTCCATGCTTCCCCCTGTGTGCCCGGTTGTAGATTTTCCGGGCACCTTCTTGGGAGAGGGCAGGCGGGATCCGGTTTCATGGCGTATTCAAAGGGCAGAGCGATGCATGGCCTGTGGCATTCCTGGCCTGCGCACAGCCTCGTCGTTAGCGTGTTATTTATGGCGCCCTCCTGACTCCAGCTTCTATTAGTCCTCTGGGTGGGGCATCGTGTCTCATCCATCCATCAATCAGTGGAGGGTATCTGCTTCTCTCACTGGGGCCCTGCTTTGTTCCAGAAGGTGCAGGCAGGGAGTGTTGCCCTGCATGCGCCTTTATTCAAGGGCTAGGTCCTATAGTATATTATTGGTTTCTCTCCGTGGCTCGCCGCTTTTTTTTTTTTTTTTTTTTTTTTTTTTTTGGTACAACCAAAAGTTTGTGAAATGTACCATCCTGGGCTGGAGAGATGGCTCAGCGGTTACAGGCGCTTGCTTGCAAAGCCCTGACGCCTGGGTTGGATTCCTCAGGACCCACGTGAAGCCAGACTCACAAGGTGGCGCAGGTATCTGGGGCTGGGGCAGCAGCCGCAAGAGGACCTGGCACACATCATGCTCTCTCTCTCTCCCACTGCCTGCCTCTATTTCCCTTTGTCTCAAATAAATAAAAAATATTAAAAATGTGTGTTCATTTTCAAAAACAATTTACCTTGCCTTTTTTTTTTTTTTTTTTTTTGGAGACAGTCTCGTGTAGTCCAGATTGCCTGGAAATTTCTATGTATCAGAGGATGACCTTGCACTTCTAATTTTTCTGCCTCCACCTCCCAAGTGCTAGAATTACAGGAGGTGTTGGCTCTCTTGCTTGGTTTTCGGTGGCGCTGGGGCTGGAACCTATGGCCTCCTGAATGTTAACCAAGGGCTCCGCCAATTGGGCAATATCCCCAGCCTTTGTCTCTTTCTTTTTCTTGTTAGACTGACCAGTGAGCTTCAATGATTCTAGTATACCCACCCCCACCACAACACTAGAGTTATAAGCACGCATGGTCATACCTGTTTTCTTTTTTCTTCTTTTGGTTTATTTATTTAAATATTTTATTTTTACTTATTTATTTGACAGAGAGAAAGAGGGAGATAGAGAGAGAATGGGTGTGTGAGGGCCTCCAGCCCCTGCAAATGAACTCCAGATGCATGCCCCACTTTGTGCATCTGGCTAACGTGGGTCCTGGGGAATTGAACCTGGGTCCTTTGGCTTTGCAGGCAAATGCCTTAACCGCTAAGCCATCACTCCAGCCCTGGTTTTCTTATTTTTTATTACTTATTGGTTTTTCGAGGTAGGATCTCACTGTAACCCAGGCTGACATGGAATTCACTATGTAGTCTCAGGGTGGCCTAGAACTCACGGCGATCCTCCTACCTCTGCCTCCTGAGTGCTGGGATTAAAGGCGTGCGCCACCATGCCTGTTTTTTTTTTTTTTTTAATTTTTCAATTCAATTAAATTTTTTTCATGTGGGCGCTGGGGGTAAAATTCAGGTTCTCATGTTTGCATAGCAAGTGCTCTTTCCAGCCATCTCCTCAGCATATGCACCCCCATTTTTCTTTTTTTTTAGGGCAGGGTCTCATTCTGTCCCCTGCTGGCCTGGAACTCATGGTGATACTCTGATCTCAGTCTCCTAAGGACAGAGGTTATAGGCATGAGACAACCTGTCCAGTTTAAGTAATACCCCCCCAGTTTTACATGTACAGTATATTCTAATTGCTTGTGATCTATTTCTAGAACCTTTCAAAAGCAAAGCTCTTGAGATCTGGATAGTGGCATAGGCCTGAAATCCCAGCACTTGAGAACTGAGACAGGAGGATGGATTTATAGTTCCATGCCAGTCTGGGCTACAAAGTAGGACTCTATCTCAAAAACCTCCAAACAAGTCAAAATACAGGGGCTGAAGAGATGGGTTAGTGGTTGTGGCACTTTTTTGCTGGCAAAGCCAAAGGACCCAGGTTTGATTCCCCAGTGCCCACGTAAAGCCAGATGTACAAAGTAGTGCATGTGTCTGGAGTTCATTCGCAGTGGCTAGAGGCCTTGGCATGCCCATTCTTTCTACCTGCCCCCCCTCAAATAAATTAATAAACAAATAAAATATTTTTTAGAAAGTCAAAATATAGAGCTGGAGAGATGGCTTAGCAGTTAAACGCTTGTCTGTGAGGCCTAAGGACCCCGGTTCGAGGCTCCATTCCCCAGTACCCACTTAAGCCAGATGCACAAGGTGGCACATGCATCTTGAGTTCATTTACAGTGGCTGGAGGACCTGGCACGCCCATTCTCTCTCTCTCTCTGCCTCTTTCTCTCTCTGTCTGTCTTTCGCTCTTAAATAAATAAATAAAAATAAACAAAACTTTAAAAAAAGTCAAAACACAAGGCCAAATACCAGCAACAGATTATATCCCAGGGTTTATGGGAAGGAGAAGGTAGGGAGGACACACAAAAACTTTATTAGTGACTCATAAATGTAGCAACTTTAGGAAAACTGTATTTTGCACCCAGCCAGGTGGCCTGCTTCTGTAATTCCAGCCCTTGGGAAGCAGAGGCAGGAGGATACCCACAAATTGAAGGCCAGCCTTGTGGACGAATCAAGTTCCAGGCTGGCCAGGACTACATAGTGTGACCCTGTCTCAAACAACAATAAAGATCTGGGTGTGGCAATGCATGCCTTTCATCCCTGCATTGGGAGGTGTAGACAGGTGGGTCAGGAGTTCAAAGCCAGCCTGGGCTACATTTGAGGCCAGCTTGAGCTACATGAAATCTGGTCTCAAAAAATAAAAATAAGCCAGGCATGGTGACGCACGCCTTTAATAGCAGTGCTTGGTAGGCAGAAGCAGGAGGATCGCCTCGAGTTCGAGGCTACCCTGAGACTACATAGTGAATTCCAGGTCAGTCTGGGCTAGACTGAGACCCTACCTTGGAAAGCAAAAACAAAAAATTAAAATTAAAATTAAAAAAAAAAGTAAAGGAGCCGGGCATGTGGCACATACCTTTAATCCCAGCATTTGGGATGCAGAGGTAGGCGGATTGCTGTGAGTGTGAGGCCAGCCTGAGACTCCATAGTGAATTCCAGGTCAGCCTGAGCTAGAGTGAGACCCTACCTTGAAGCCCTTCCCAAAAGAGCCCCAAAATAATAGAACTAAAATAGTGAAGATGTGTAAGTGCTGAGGTAAATACGGCTTTCCCCTGGGAGGCCCTGGACTTGCCTGGAGACTTGGGCATCAGAAACTTAGCTTGTCAGTTTTGGGGAAGCAGTGGAAGGAGGTTTGTCTGAGGGTGGAGAGCTGTCACACCAAGTGTCTGTGGGCGAGTGGGGCTCCTGGCATCCGGTGAGCTGTGGCTGCTGCTGGGAGATGGTGTGGCTTCCTCGGTGGCCCTACTTGGCGAGGCCCAGCCCTGTGCAATTTCCCAGGACTGCTGGGGCGTAGACACGTGTCTAGAACAAGCACCATATTTGCTGATGCTCAAATGGGTCCCAACAGGTCAGTCACATTGAAACAAATTTATGTGTTCAAAACACACATCATAAACTGGCTATGGTAGTGCATGCCTTTAATTCCAGCATTCGGGAGGCATAGGGAGGAGGATTGCCAGGAGTTCGAGGTCAACCTGAGACTAAGAGTAAATTTCAGGTCTGCTTGGGCTAGAGTGAGACCCTACTTCGAAAAACCAAAACAAACAAACACACAAGCAAAATAAACACATATTATAGTAAAATTGACTGTATAGGGTATGTGTGTCAATGTGTGTGTGTGTGTGTGTGTGTGTGTGTGTAGGAGAGAGAGAGAGGGGAAGAGAGAGAGAGAACAAGAACTTTTTGGCATCCTATAAATTGATTCCTACTATATATATTCTATAACCCATTTTGTTTTATTTTGTATTTTTTCTTCTTTTGTTTTTATTTATTTGAGAAAAAGAAGCAGACACACACACACAGAAAAAGAGAGAGAGAGAGAGAGAGAGAGAGAGAGAGAGAGAGAAATGGAAAGAATGGGCACCCCAGGGCCTCCAGCTGCAGCAAATAAACTCTAGATGTATGCATCCCCTTGTGCATCTGACTTACATGGGTCCTAGGGAATTGAACCTGGGTCTTTTGGCTTTGTAGGCAAGCACCTTAACTGCTAAGCCATCCCTCCATCCCTTGTATTTTTTCTTTCTTTCTTTCTTCCTTCCTTCCTTCCTTCCTTCCTTCCTTCCTTCCTTCCTTCCTTCCTCTCTCTTTCTTTCTTTTCTTAATTACAGAATACTTAGTTTGGATACATCCTTTCCCTCATTCCTGTCCCCATTCTGCTGGGAGCCTATATTTTTCTTTAACAATATTCCTAATATATTGATTTTTCTGATTAGTAATGCAGGTCCATTGTGGTTTCTCAAGTCAAATGTGTAGCACTCCATTGATGAATAGACTGCATTTACGAACTGTTCCCCAGTGAGTGGACATACAAGCTAATTCTAAGTGTTCACCCTCACACACACACACAAAAGCTGTGTTAGTTCTTTCCTGGGTCTCCTGTGTACACATGTGGAACTTTCTCTGAGGATATGTCCAAAAATGGAATCACTGGGTCCCAAGGCAACATGGAATTTTCCTTTGAGAGTGATGTCTTGTTAATTAATCACATTGTGGTGAAACATTTTTTTTTTTTTTTTTGTGGGGAAACCTTTTTAACCATTGGAAGAAATTATTTGATTTTGGTTTTTAGTGCAGTTTTAAGTTCAATGAAAAGCTCATTTAGGGCTGGAGAGATGGGTCAGAAGTTAAGGTGCTTGCCTGCAAAGCCGAAAGACCCAGGTTCGATTCCCTAGTGCCCACAATAAAGCCAGATGCACAAACTGGCTCATCTATCTGGAGTTTCAAAAAAAATTATTTATTTATTTGAGAGAGAGAGAGAGACTAGAGACTGATATACTGCAAGTGGGCTCCAGATGCATGTACCACCTTGTGCATCTGGTTTACATGGGTCCCGGACAATTGAACCTGGATCCTTTGGCTTTGCAGACAAGTGCCTTAACCACTAAGCAATTTCTTCAGCCCTATGTGGAGTTTGTTTTCAGAGGTTAGAGGCTCTAGCAAGCCCATTCTCAGTCTCTCTCTCTGCTTGCAAATAAATAAATAAAATATTTTAAAAATTAATTTAATCATTGTTATAATTATTAACACATATTAATTATACAATTGAATGCTTTTTCACTGTGACATCTTCACATATGTATTGTATTATCATATTGTAATCAAATTAAATTTTTAAAAGTTTATTTATTTAGTTATTTATTTGCAAGCAGAGAGAGATAGAGAGAGAAGAGACAGACAGAGAGAACGGATGCACCAGGGCCTCCGGCCACTGCAAATGAACTCCAGATGCTTGCTCCACTTTATGCATCTGTCCATACATGGGTACTGGGGAATCAAACCCAGGTCGTTAGGATTTGCAGGCAAATGCCTTAAACACTAAGCCATCTCTCTTGCCCTATAGTCAAATTTTTAAAAACTTTTATTTGTAAGGAAAGTGAGAGGGGGAGAGAAGAATGAGTGAGAAGAAATGGGTCACTGCAAAAGAGCTCCAGATGCATTCAACTCTGTGCATCTGGCTTTACATGGGTACTAGGGAATTGAACCTGGGCTGTCAGGCTTTGCAAACAAGTGCTTTTAACCACTGAGCTAAATCCTCCAGCCACTCAATCCATTTTAAGTGTGCATTCAGTTGAGGGGTGTGAAGTGAGCTACGTTGTTGTTTAACAAGCACCATTATCCATTCCCAAAGACTCTGTACCCATTAATCACTAACCCCTGACAGAGTTGGGTTTGAATCTTTACTCACCACTTAATGCCGTGTGGTTTTGAGCGACTTCCTGCCCATGGAAGGTCACAGCACAAACCTTCCTGCCATCTCCTCTTTGCTAAGCCAAGCAGCTTCTCCTCTTCCTCCTCTCATTATTATTATTAGAGACAATTTTTCACTGTGTAGCCCAGGCTGGCAGGGAACTTGTGATCCTCCTGC